>JAJHJA010000426.1:0-39239 GCA_021202915.1 Heliconius himera
TACTACTACCATCACGTTCGTCAGACCCTGAGCTTCGTGAATCGTTAACACCTTTGAACCTGTACTCACTCCATATCCTTGTTGAATCATGGAGTCTTTCTCCTCTTGTGTAAAAGTGAGGTAGAAGGTGTTTTTTAGGTCTTTTGGTACCGGCGTCGCCTTGATGTTTACAATATGAAGAGAGTGCACTGCCCTTTTTGCTGAGTATATACCGCAGTATATTTCTCGTAGGGCGTAAGCGACGTCCATGGGGCTTCTATGGGTACACAGTAGGTTTTTGCTGATGCTTAGCATTTGGGATGGATTGCGGTAAAGCATATTAAAGAGATTCTCCCGGTCAATATAGGGAAGTTGATTTACATCTCCGATCAGTAGTAATTCTTCTACTCGGAAGATTCTAGCAGCCGTCACTATTGCTCCAAAATGATTCATCAGGGCTTCGTCTACCATAAGGCACTTGCACCTTTCTGATTTTCTGACCCCGTTAACCAATATTGAAGCGATAGTGCGAACCTTACTTTTTGCTAAGTTCCCTATATTTACCGACAGTTTCTCTCGGAGTTCTTTGGCTGTCTCTGTGGTAGTGGTGACAATAGTGTCTTTATTCAAGTCAAAGTGTTTTAGAATCCAAGTTGTTTTACCGCATCCGGGGACCCCATTGACCCACTGCATCCCAGGTACCTCCCATTCCGCTGATGATGTGGGTTCTAGAGTGTTGTCGAAGTTTCTGGCCATCTCTAGCATTTTATCCTCTAGCATCACTTTCGTGCACTTGGCGACGACAACAATGGGATTATTATCAGTTAAGTTGAATTTGAGGTTGCCTGTTTGTCTGGTTTCCTCTTTATCTAACTCCACAAAGCCAACTGCAGCATTATACGCCGCCATGTAACTGCCGTTCATGTTGCCTGTAATGGTTTGGGCGGTATCATTGTTATATATGGCGGCTTCTGCCTCCTTGAGCTTTACCTGCAGGATCGAGTATTCTCCCTGAAAGGCAAGCATTATTTCCTTGCAAGTTTTGAGCTTTACTTCTTTAGTAGCTTTAAGGACTGCGAGGAATTCAAGGAAAGCATTCTTGTAGTGGTCTTTGTATCCCATGATCGGTACCAGGTTGGGTGTTTTTACTTGATTCATAGCCGCTCTTGTTAACTTTGGCCATGTTTTTACAGCGGTAGTCTTTGCAGAGTCTCTTGCGATATTATCTATGGCCATCACCTGGGTTTCATGTATTGATGGTTTCCTCCTACCTAATAAGTTTTCAACGGCAGTCATAAAGGCGCTGCATGCGCCTCTTGCAGCAGTGTGTTTCGGTTTGTTTCCTGCACGTTTTGCCTGTTCCTCTGCTGTCTTACGTTGGTACAGTTCTGAGCCGCTTTCGATGGTCACAAGGGTAGATGGGGGGTTTACTTTCTGGGTGCTCAAGTGATTGAGTTTTAGGTAGCTGAGATCTTCACCTCTGTCCTCATACGCTATCACCTCATGTTGTTCTGAGGCTTTTATGCATCCCAGTCGGTCTGCGACTTCTCCTTTATTATAGTCAACGACCATAGCGTCTACACTTATCACACGAGCCCCCTGTCCTGTAATTTCACTTACTACTGTAAGCAGTTCCTGTGAACATTCGAAGGGCGTCCGTTCCCCCCAATCGAGCAGTATGACCAATTTGTTCTTTGATCTCACTACTCGACAGTTTATGCCTCCAGTCGTCCTTATCGGTAGCGCTTCGTATATTTTTCGTCTTACTGCCGTTCTTTTAGTGCTCCCGTTCAATAAACAAGCTAGACCAGGTGAAATTGCAATAAATTTATTATTTCTAGATCTGCAAAAGCTTATGCCTAACCTTTCAGTACTGTCATCCATAAAAAGAGCTACTCCTTTAGTTCGTAATGTCGGTGTACCCATTTCGGCTTGTTGCAATAACTGGATCATTGTAGTATATTGTGTATGTTTTAATGTATGTGACGTTTTTGTGAGATGCGGGTGAGTTTTGGAGCTTACTTTTGCAGTATTTGTAAGTGGTGCGTATAGAGTACGTGAGTCTCTTTGTCCCAAAGAACTATTCCTATTGCATGCAATACGAAAGGCCCTTTCAGCGTAACCGAGGAGCGCTTGCCGAGAGTTTGGATCTGCCATGATGCTTGGAAGATCGACCTCGGTTAGGTCTCTATCGATTGCCATTTCAAGTTCGAAGCGGGCGGCAGCATATCTGGGGCACTCCAATAAAATGTGCCATACCGACTCTGTTGTATTCTCATCGCATTCACAGCTTGATGAATCTTTCAACTTGAATCTGTGCAGGTACTCTGCTGTACCTCCATGACCCGTCAACATTTGCACCTGTAAAGGAGTAAATCCTGTCGTCCTTACTATTTTGTAGGCTACTTCTACATCTGGCAGGAATTTTTTGGTAACTGCCCCCGTCTGGGATGATTCATATCTGTCCTGCCATATGCCAACGGACTCTTCCCTGATTGTTCTTTTAACATATGACAAGGGGATTTTCTCATAGTCGCAGATAGTACTTGTGAGTGCCGCGCTTTTTGCCAGTTCATCGGCACGTTCATTCCCTGCAGTGCCCACGTGTGCCCTTAACCAGAACAGTCTGACTTCTCTTCCTTCTGCTCTGATTTTCTTTACGTTCTCCATTATTATATTTGCTAGGGGATGTCTCGAGTTCGGATTTTTTAGAAGTTCCAATGACGACTTAGAGTCACTGAATATATTGACTACTTGATCATCACTATGAAATACTTTTTGTGTCGCCCTAACTAAAGCATATAGCTCAGATTGGAAAACTGTACAATTTGGATGCAGGCTAAATTTTTCATTACTGATCTCTTTTCCTTCCTCCCATCGAGATAAGGCTGCACCTACTTTCCCCTCAATTTTGCTACCGTCGGTGAAGATCTGAGGGCCCTTAATGTTATGTAGTGTGATAGTGTCAGGGTTTAAGTTCTCCAGTAACTCGAAATCGATGATTATGTGTGTTGACGGGTGTGGTTGGTTTAGGTAGGTATTTTTTCTTAATTCAAGCTCATTTCCTGATGGTAGATAATTTTTGCAGTATCCTTTTTTTGCTCTATACAGATTCGCATGTTCTTTTATTCTAATATCAAGCGGCAATAACCCTGAAAGAGCCAGCGCAGATGTTAAGGATACCGTCCTGTACGCCCTGCAGATCTTTTGGGCAAAACCTCGTTGGAGCGCATTCAATCGATTCCGATTCATCTGCATATCAGTAGATTGAGACCAGGCACTTGCTGCATACGTCATGATGGGTTCCACGACTGCCGTGTAGATGGTTCTTGTGACTTCTGGGTTGAGACCCCAGGTTACCCTCGCTGCACGCGACATTTGCTTGTATATATCTGCGGCTTTTTTGCACTGAGAGATTATGTGGGATTTAAAATTGAGCCTACGGTCAATCACTAAACCCAGGAGCTTGATCTCCTCGACTAAGTTGATAACGCTTCCCGACATGAATAAACAGGGAAAATCGTACTTAGTCCTATTGGTTAGCAGCATAGCGTTTGTCTTATGTGCTGCGAAGCTTAATTTATGTCTTTTTCCCCACTCTAGGACAGTTTCCAGCGTGGTGTTCACCTTCTCCTCTAATTTGTCTGCGGAGTGATCCGCGAACACCAGCGCTACGTCATCTGCAAAAGCCTGACAATATACGCCGTCTTCATCCAGCTTCTTTAACAATGAATCTAATATAATGTTCCAAAAGGTGGGCCCACCAATAGAGCCTTGGACACATCCTTTTGTTGTTTTCTTTTCACAAGTCTCTCCGGCGTAGTTAACGACGACTTTCCTGTTTGTTAGGTACGAGCAGACTGTAGCGTATAGGTTACGAGGGCACCCCTTCTTTATAAGAGCCTCTTTCAGGGCTGGCCACCATGCATTGTCAAAAGCGCCCTCTATATCCAATGAAACCATCACTACAATTTTTTTCTGTTCAATTTCTTTTCGAATGAGCCCTATCAAGTCATACAAGGCGTCTTCTGTACTACGCTGTGGCATGAAACCGTACTGATTGACGTTTAACGTTGGCAGAATGTGCCATTGTATACGTATGATGAGTAGTTTCTCGACTATTTTTCCGAGAACAGAGAGAAGTCCTATGGGTCTAAGAGACTTTGGGTGGCTGTAATCCTCTCTGCCGGGTTTTCTCAGGACGACGACGTGAGCAATTTTCCATTGCAACGGGAAGTACGTCAAAGCTAGGCATTTGTTTGCCAGCGCCAAGAACACCTCCTTATCGCTCCGGATTGCTGCGATGCATATGTCTGCACTTAAGCCGTCAGCGCCAGGAGCCTTTTTTGCATTCTGGCTGTGTAGCACTGTATCAAGTTCATGTATTGTAAATGGTGGATCATCGTTAGGCAGGTCTTTGTTCACGTTATCATTCGTGCGTTCCCGAATTTGTGCGTGATTTGGCTGATCGGTCAACACATCGTCGTCTGGATAAAACGTTTCAGCAAGGAGTTTCGCCGACTGCTGTGCAGTTAAGGTGGTACCTCTTGTGTCTTTAAGCAATAAATCTTCCTTTCTCTTGGAAGTCTTCCTGATCACTCTATAAATCTTATCCCACGTGCTCTCTTTATCTTGAGTCGTGCAGAAGTCCCTCCAGCTTTGCGTACTTCTCTTTTCAACTTCGTTCTCATATGATGTTTTAGCTAGGAGGTATTCCTCTATAACGAATGCTTTTCTCGAAGGAGCTGCGTTTCTAATACGCCTTTTTTTCCTCAGAGATTCTTCTTTAAGTGTCTCTAGTTCAGGTGACCACCACTTGGGTATTGGATTACCTTCTCTAACTTTGAACTGGGGTATGGTTTTCTTACATGCGTTATGTATAGCATCGATGTATGAAGATGTCATGACATCTAACTGGTCTGGTGTTCCCAATTCCCGTATCGAGTCAACATTTATAACTCTTTCCACTAACTGAGTCTTGAAAAGTAACGCGAAGTCTGTCCACTTTGCTTTATTGGTGTGGTACATGCGCGTGGTGGTTTGCTTCTCTGGTTCAAAAGGTTTCCCTAAGTGCAAATTGAAAGTTATAGCGTTATGATCTGATGTTATGAGACTCCTGTTCACTTCCCAATCGTCGATTTTGCCCAGCAGCGACTGACTACAGGCTGTAACGTCTATAATACTTGTGTACATCCTGCCGTTTCTGAGCGTTTCGAACGTCGGTGTATCTCCCATGTTCAGAAGGTGGAGGCCCCTTTCATTTAGAAAAGCACTGTATTCTCTCCCCCTTTCATCCTCCTTGGTGCTTTCCCACCATTGGCTCCAGGCATTTACATCCCCGGCCACTATTAAGTTATTTGTGTTAAGTTTCTCGCATGAGTTCTTTATTCTATTTATATACGGATGGATGTCTTTGTCTCCCTCCAAATATATAGACACAGCTCCAAAAGCTAGCTTTCCAGCTACTACCTTAACTGCAACCTCCGTCTCGGTGACCAGCTGGGGATCATGGATGACCTTCAACTGATTTCCAAAGACAATAATTGCAGCTTTTACCGGTATCTGCCTATTTAATGTGCATTGTATCACACGGGTTCCAGGATGCTCCTTCAAGATGCCACTCGTGCCCACATACGGTTCCTGTACTAGAGCTATCTCAATACCCATGTCCTTAGCCACTTGTAACAGTTCCAGTGTTGCTATCTTTGCTCGATGCAAATTTACCTGAATAAATCGCAAATCCCGTTTGGAGCCTTGCATATGAGAAACTCCGTATTTATTTGCCTGGGTGCCTTTAGCAGTATGATATCTTAGATCTTGCGATAGCGTCCCACCTGGCTCGCTCACTGCACTCCATACTAAACGCATTATGCTCCACATTTATGTCCCTCGTCTTTGCTTCGACACAGTTTATGCATACAGGAGGACAACCATCTATTCTTTTTTGCATTTGTCCCAGGAGTGGATACCTCCGCAGTGACTGCAAAGATCGTCTTTCTCCTGGCAGAGTTTTTTAGTGTGTCCAAAGCCCAGGCATCTGGTGCATTGAACAAGCGGAGAGTGGTCGGCAACAGGTCTTCTCTGTAGGCCTATATACACCTTTCCGGCCTCCAAGAATCTTTGATAAATTGTTGGCGAGAGCTCAAGTATTGGATGGCACTCATGAGGATTCCTAGCCCGCTTCCTATATTTAACCTTTACCGTGCTCTCTTTCATATCTACGCCACTCAACAAATGTTTATTCTGGACTAAGATATTTTGTACAATTTCCGAGTCTTTTAGGTAAGAAAGCACGTCTCTAATTATTATCTGAGGGTTTCCGGCCTTTGCCACCTCCGCCTTCAGATTTTTGTCTAACCTGACCCTTGTATGTACGAGATTGAGGTCTTCCCTTGTGTTGCAGCGAATAATAACTTTTTGATTTCGACCCTTCCTTACTTGATCAACTCAGGCACCGGTTGATTTAGTGTCGAGAGCATTTCTAATTTTTTCAATCACTTTATCGCTAGTGTTTTGCGGATCAGTAGATGTTATAATAAGAGTGTGATTGGGTTTTGGTAGTGGTGGGGGCTTCGCTGTCGCTTTTGCATACGTAGATGTTTTTTTCATTTTTGCTGCTTGAGCAATTTCTTGATCAAGTGTGGGCGCTGCTGCCGCTATAAGCCGTTTTTCATATTTTAGCGTCTTTAGTTCCGACGTTACTGCTTCCAGTCCTTCCGTTATAGGCTTCAGGTGGTCCTTTGTGATGAGTGTAGGTAATGGAGGAATATAAGTTAGGAGGAGTATAAGTTGTTTAACAACGGTAGTATTTTTAGAATAATATTTGTAGTTACCTACTCTAGTCTTTCCAATAATAATATTTCGTATAGATACTTTCTTAGATCATTAAATATTATAGGTGTTTAGTGTTAAAATATAACATTTTTATTGTAACAAGATGTCGATTTGAGTCCAAGTCCAAATTTATACAAATACAGAGCTTGTTATATAATAAATATAAAATAATCCTTTGTGGCGTAGCGGCACAATATGGGTTCGATTCCCACTCCGGGGAACACATTATTTTCAATTACTCGCTCTAGTAACGAAACTCTAAAAATCGCGGCTTTGGGTTCCGCCACTGAACACGCAATATTTCGAAAATTGGGGTTTCTTGCCCACTCTACCATATGCGAGATACAGCGTGTACCTATAAAATAATATAACATGAAATATATTAGATAATATCCAATTATTAGCCACAAAGTGTGAGTGTAAACTCGACAGGCTATGGGTTCGATTCCCACTCGAGGAAATTAAATGTTTAATACTTTCATTTCTTCGCTGTGGTGTAGAGACAAAGCGCGGTGCCAATTTTCATCCCTGAACATGCAAAAATTAGGGATCTTAGCATTAGGTTCCCTTCCCTATTTTTCTATAAGCGAGATACAGCGTGTACTTTTAAAATAATATAATATTACATAAAATATATTATAAATGAAATATAATATAACTATCATAAACATATTCCTAAACACGCCCCGTGAAGACATCAAATAAAAGTTAACTGTGCAATGAAACGCAACGCGCGTCGTGCAGTCATAAATTATTAATTTTGCTCTAAATTACGAATTGCATTCTTGTTAAATTTCTTAGCGGTACGCTAAGGTAGGTATACTCGAGAATTCGACGGAAAGCGAGAATGAAAGTGAGGTCGATCCTAATGGGAACGGAATATCGTAACAGTAGGTTCCCAGGTTAACCCTACCTACCATGTACGCGGGATACAACGTGAAGTTATATGTTATATGGGACTCATGAGACCGGCAGATGGAGGCTGTTCACCAAAACCTCCACCGACTACCACAGGCCCGGGCTTCCATAACTCCGGCGGACCTATATGTATTCATATGTCAATTTAGAAAATATCTGACTTTAAACGAGATGTATGTGAGTTCGATTTTTAATCGGGATTCTGTTTAATTATTTCCATTTTTCTGCTCTGGCGTGACAAAGCGTTGTTTAAAGTTCCGCAACTATGCATGTAATGTCTTAAATTTAAATAGAGAGTAGAGAATGACAATATAATACCTAACACTAACCAATAAACAATCTTAAAATTTAATTGACAAAATTGTTAAATAATTAACTTAACTTAACTTAACTTAACTTAGCTTCACGCTTTATCCCTTGCGGGGTAGTCAGAGAGAACGGAGCGCCAAACGCTACGGTTAAATAATTCGTTCCCCCAAATAAGAATTGAACATACAACTTTATCAAAGCTCGTACTTTTTCTTCAGGGGCGAACTGCTCTCTCTCACCTCTCCCCGCCCAGTGACACTGTCAAGATCATCCCAGATCAAGCCAAGATGAAAAAAAAGCACATCTATGTGGTATCATTTTACTCTGAATGGTTGACGACGGTCAAAATTTGGTAATCGTGATGACAGCAATGCTGATGTCATGCTTTTTAAAAACGCTGTTGGGAGTCTTCTCCGACATGTCCAATATCGGTCAGTCAATCTTTGGTCTAATTTCCAGGCCGCTTTAGAATAAACAAAGTTTACGAAATTTAATTTATCTATCTCTCCTGTAAGCACGGCGTTGAGTTCTGCCACCCAACACGCAATGCCTCTAGAATCCGGCAGAAAGTGGGGAACGGAGTGTCTTAACATTAGGTTCCCTCTGTCTACCCTGCTGTGTGCGGGATACAGCGTGAAGCTAATTTGATATCTCTGCTGTTGTTTTTATAGTTTACAAAAACGCTCCATTTTGAAAATAAAACTGACAAATTTCACTTTAGGCCCTTATTTTTTGTTGAACTTTGGTGCGACGGTATGCGCTCCGATCTATGACTATATTCCTGCCATACCTTCGCCCATTCTGAATAACGTACCTACAAAATAAAATAGAAATAATAGCTCCAGTAAAATCTGTGCTTCTGCTTCTCTTTAACAGACGCAAAGGATATTGAATTCCAGTGAGTTTTTGCACTATTTTATTGCTAAAAGGCTTTTTAAAACCATTTGAATAAAGTGTAGTTTTCTTTCTTTTTTCTCTTTTCTTTATTTTAAAGAAGTCTTGTATCATTTAAATATTAAAAGTGAGAGCATTTTTAGGGTTCTGTACCTCAAAAAACGAACTATTATAAGATTGTTGTCCGTCTGTCCATTTGAGCTGAAAAATAAGCTTCTATATCAACGCAATCAATTATTACATAAAATAATAGAAACAAAGTTATATTTGTCATTTGTATTTTTTTTAGAAACTTGAGTATCTCATATTTTATAATTTGTACTTCCCGTTTATTGAAAATTGACATTAAACCGGATCTCACGTTGAAGAAATCCTGACATCGGTACGGAATTCACGGTGAGCGAGAGAGTCCTTGATTTGCACTTGAACTGTTTTTTATTATCATATACAATAAATTTATGTGATCAATTTTTATAATTAGATTTTATATACCCTTTGCAAGTATGAATAGTAAAAATGCAGTCATGTTCAATAGCCAAAATCAGTTTTTGTAAGACAAAGCACGGCGCAAAGCTCCGCAACTTTACACGTAGTCTCAAATATGACACTTGAGGTTCTCTTCACGCTTTATACAGCATAGCAGAGTAAGTCTGCTGTGTGAAGATCTTATAGCGTTTTTATTTTAGCTTCTTTGAGGGAACCTGGGAACCCAGTGTTAAGACACTCCGTTTTCATTAACACCACTTCCGTTACAAAATTTCCAACGTGGAGAGGTGGAACTCCACTCTTACCAGAACGAGATAATAAAAATATTAAACATTTCATTTGCTTGAGTGAGAATCGAATTCAATCCATTGCGTTTATAGTCGCTTGTGCCTCTGCGCCACGACTTGTCTCAACTGTAAATTCTTTATACATAAGAAAATTATATTCCAGTCGTAGTCTTATATGAAACCCAGTTACTTCGCATAATAAGGCCGCCGCCAACGACGATAACTTAAAGAAAATATTGATATCGTAATAACCACCGTATTTGAATATGATAGGATTTGAAATGTTCTTAGCAAATATTATTTTATGTGACATTTACTCGAACTAACTTTACTGTAACTTTGCACTTTACGTATTTCCTATGGGAATAAGCTTTTTGTGTCCATTTTGTTTATATAATTTTTCGGTTTTTAGTTGCGTAGCTAATATTAGTATATAATTTTGTTTTGCTGTTTTTTTGCTTCACGCTGTATCAAAGAGCTATCTCCTGGGGAAAGGTAACCTATTTATTAAGACGTTCAATTTCGAGACATTGTGGTTTAAATGTAGAACTCTACATTATCTATCAGAGCGAGAAAATGAAAATAATTTATTCCCCATAGAAGGAATCAAAACCATAAACCATAAACGTCTACGGGTTCCTAGTTTTAATACACCATCATTTTTTAAGGTGAACCTTATACTTCATTTTTTTATTTAAATGGTCATTGTAATCAGATTTCAATTTCTAGGGAAATTTTCTCGACATATTTAAACATTAGTTCTGCAATAAATAAAAACAATATTTAATTATCTATGCCCCACATACAACAGGGTAGGCAGAGGGAACCTAGAATTAAAACTGTCCATTCTCGATATTACGCCGAATTATGGAGGCATTGCGTGGCGGAACTCAACTCAGCGCTTTGCCTCCACGCCAGAACAAAAACAAATAAAATAATGAATAATTTAATTTCTTGGAGTGGGAATCAAATCCGCAACCAGTCGCGTTTACAGTCAACTCGCCTCCTCTTAATACATAAATAAATAATATATCAAAATTATAATAACATTATGAGTAGTTGTAAACATTAATGAGATGTGTCCATTAGCCTTTGTACCTTTTTTAATGAAGATGTATTATTCTCATCATACTTCGTGCACATGAAAAATATTGAGTAAATCCTTTTCAATAACAAATTTTATTTAATTTAGAGCTTTATGGTGCAGTAGGATGGCGTTTGTTCGAACGCAATGGTTGTAAATTCGATTTACACTGATGATGAATGAATTTATTTTTATTTTCCTGCTCTGTAAGGCAAAGTGCCACGTAGAGTTCCGCCACTCAACGCAATATTTCGTGTATTCGGGAAAAAATGCAGAACGATCGATTACGAAAAAAAAACATTTCTATTATACAAAATTATATAGCTTGTAAGAGAGGTAGGGGAAGACCTTGGTTGACCTTCGAAAACACAGCATCAGTGCTATTGGAGGAAAGTCACTTAACAAACACGAGGATAACCTGGAAGGTATATGTACAGAGGTTAATGAGAGTGGACGAGGTGAAAGAGGTACGCAGAGACCTTAGCGCTTGACACTCCATTCTCTCAGGCTACTCCGTTAGGGATAGACTGCGAAATGTTAATATAAATAGCTTGTGATTAATATATAGAACTCTTGATTTCAAATGTATATTTCCACAAACCACTCGTGTCATAATCGAAAACTCAACACTTATTAAGCCTACTTTCACCACTGTAAAGCGTTTAATATTAACAAAAGCTTTCAGACTCGTTTATTATAAACGGAAAATCGTTAAAATATACGAATAGTAAATTTCACACTTTCAAATGTTTATTAATGTATCCTGCAAATGTAGATATTATGTCGCAGTTGACTGTATAAGTGATGTGCAACCTACACGGTTGAATTCCTATCTAAAGAAATATATTTTTTCAGCTTTACGCTATTTGCTTCACAACAAAGTAAGGTAGGCTCCCTCTGAACCAGGCTGATTTCCTTGGTTCCCTCTGCCTACTCTGCTAAGACACTCCGCTCTTTACTTTCCAGCGAATTCTGGAGGCATTCAGGTTGAGTGGCGTAGCGCTTTGCCTCATTACCAGAGCTAGAAATTGAAAATATTAAATAGAGTAGGAATTGAACCTGTAATCTGATGCCTATACAGTCGTATTCATATGCTCCTGCGCTACGAGTGACCTCACTTTATTTATTTTTATTTTTTTTCTTTTTACTTACTTATTAGGGGAAGTGTTATAACATTCCATTCACCACATTTCGCTCTGATTCAAAAACTCAGAAAATAGACACTCAGCCCACTGCACCATGATAGCCACCTAACTTTTAACGTGCGAAGATAAATACATATTTTTGTAAGCTTTACATCGTATCCCGCATATATCCGTTCCACACGCACCACCATTGAGATGTTGCGTGTTCAATGGCAAAGCTTCACACCGCATTCTGTATTGTTACCGAACTTAGAAAATGAAAATAATTTAATCGCCCGAGTGGAATTCAATAAATATTTTTACCTCTATCCTTATCCTTGCCAGAGTACCATAGAAGAGAACGTCATCTAGAACTTTTTACATTGCCTAGAAGTATTTACATTCTCTTTCGTCCACTATTGTCGTTTTACTTGCCCATCGGAAGGTGCCCATGCTTTATACTAGGCTTTCCGCCAGCATCATCGATACTGTGTTCTAGTCTCCCTCTGCTTCTCTCGATTTTAATACGGAATAATTAAAAGAAACACCTCTTATTCACACAAACACACAAAATTTAGGTTTTAGTACTACGAATTGTTTGCTTTGTAGCTCTATAAAGCTATTTCGAGTTACGTCAATAATACCATGGCGTGGCGCAGTAAAATTGACAAGTACATTTACAGTTGTCGTTGGTTCGATTTTCGAACGTAAATTACGCATTTATTATTCTTTTATGCGTTTGATATTGAATGTAAGTAAATTTGACTTCTGCCTTTTAATATACAATGCCTACAGAAATCGGCAGAAAGTGGGGGGGCGGAGTGTCTTATCACTAGGCTTTCTCTGCCTGCATGCAGGATACAGTGTGAAACTAAAAAATAAAAATATTACGTTATTATTATTAACTTTTGCCTACTGCTTCGCTTCCGTAGTCAAATAAAAAAAATAAAAGAGTCTTGTATGGTACATAACACATTCTATATATAAGAAGTAACACTAAAAGGAGGTGCAATGTGTTATTTTTAATAACTGCAATTGAAAAAAAAATTGCGGTTTTATCACGAAATAAATTAAATAAAAGTTAAAAGAAAATTATAAATCAGAAATCAAGAAATTAAAATGTTCAAAGGGATGAGACTCAGCGAATGACGTGAGACTTGTCTATAGCGCTGTTTTTCAGCGTTTATACAAAAAAATAAAAAAAAACACATCCCGTGTGAAGATTGCGATAAAAAGCGAGACTTTAGTAACAAACGAAAGATTTAAAAACATAAATAAACATAAACATACATAAGTAGGCACACAACATTATATGTGATTTTCTTATAAAGAACCCATTTTTGTGTCACATTCCAATTTCAAGAAATTACCTTTAATACATGTTCCATATTTAACAGACCAAAGAAACAAAAATAAAAAAAATAACATCATAACAGGAAAATAATGAGTTTATATTGTCAAATGTATACGAAATAATAATAAAAAGAAATTAACAAAACGCAACTATTAAAATAATATATTTACAATTTTTTTTATGTAAGAAGAAGAAAGAGGTTGATGACAGTGGACGAGACAACAGAGATATGCAGAGATCGCTAAGTCTTAAAAAAGCAATTTTTTGTTGCGCGTTTGCTATTAATATAAATATATCAATTTTTGGTGCAACTGGATAAATAACAAGTTGCTCTGAAGACATAGAGCCGAATAAATATAAAAATCTTTGATGTTAGAGTTGTAGTTGCGTTTATTTTTCTTATGGAATTGGTAGTTTTTGTTATTGTTATTTTAGTTTTGATCGATTTTTACATGTGATGAAATGTCGATCACAAATGACATTATTATTAAAATTATCCTACAATTAAAATTACTCAAATTTGCGCTTTTTTATATTTATTTTTGTATTATATTTTCATTCGTTGGTAACAAGACTGACCGTGTTGAATGTTTCAACACGGAACGTCTTGAAATTTGGGTGAAAAATGGGGAATAAAGTGTTTTATCACTAAGTTTCCTTTGCCCTGCTAAATACAACAACTGAAGCTGAAAGTAGAGAAATAGAGAAGAGATCAAACAGCGGAGGCAAGTATTAATATGAACTTTATAGAGACCTCTTAAGCCCACATTCGGTCGCAATTTCCAAGCAGTATTCTGAGTCATACAAGATTTTTATTATAATATAAAAATAGCAATGACACAGCATCTCACTGCAGACGCGATAGTTATATGTTCGATGTCAATTGAAGGGATCAATATTTAAAAAATAAATACAGCATTGTATCCGGAATATAGCAGGGTAGGCAGAGGGAACCTAGTGTTAAGCCACTCCGGTCTCCACTCTCTGTGTCAATGCTTGTTGAGTGGCATAACTCAACGCAGCGCTCAGTCTTGTTACCCGGGTTACCATAATTTCTTCGTGGAGTTATCAGTATCGAACCCACACCCGTTGCGCCATTGCGCAACCACACGCTTGTGCCATTGCGTAATGTTTAATTTATTTTTATTTTACACGTATTCAATATATGGAGGCCGGTCGTGGCGCAGCGGCACGAGGTGTGACTGCAAAATCGACTGGTTGTGGGTTCGATCCCCACTCGAGGAGACGAAATATTTACTTAAATTTATATTTCCATTTCTTCGCTCTGGTGTCGAGGTTAAGCGCGGCGTTGAGTTCTGCCACTCAACACGCAATGCCTCCAGAATTTCGGCAGAAAGTGGGGAACGGAGTGTCTTAACACTAGGTTCCCTCTGCCTACCCTGCTGTGTGCGGGATACAGCGTGAAGCTAATTTATTTTTTTATTTTAGACGTTCTGTTAATTTAAGCTTTGCATGGCGTTCCGTCATCAACACAAAATGTCTCAAAAATTGGACAAAAAATGGATCTTGGAGTATCTTAACTCCTCTGTCTACACTGCTATACATCAATAAGCATAAACTTTTTGGATTTCTGCATTCAACTACACATTTAACATTAATTTACGTAACATTTAGCTTTTAATACGGTTATTACAACTATAATACTACAATTTTCTTTCTAGGAAAAATTTTCACTAAGCTCTTTACAAACAATGTAAAAACTACTCAAAGTTTATTGCAATGAGAAAAAAAAAATAGATTATAATCTTTTAATTTTCTTTAAATTTATTTTTTTGTGACTGTAAACGTGACATTTAGAACCGACTTCTGTAAAAGGTGGAGGTTATCGATTCGACTGTATTTTTTTATGTTTGTTACCTCAGAGTTTTTGGTTGGGTGAACCGATTGTAATGTTTCTTTTTTATTTGATTAGAAAAAAAGATTATTCTTTTTTAATTGAGATT
This sequence comes from Heliconius himera, assembly GCA_021202915.1. NCBI lineage: Eukaryota > Metazoa > Arthropoda > Insecta > Lepidoptera > Nymphalidae > Heliconius > Heliconius himera. Next base: position 15,234 of record JAJHJA010000426.1, read on the forward strand.
AAAATGAGACCAATATACACCTCACGGAAAGCACCAAAAATATATTTATGTCTAAAGATAAATATTGAATATTTTCATTTCTTCGCTTCGCTTCGCTTTCGCTCGAGGTCCACACGCATTACCTCCAAAATTCGGCGGAAAGTAGGGAGTGGGGTGTCTTAACATTACACTCTACTACATAGGAGATACAGCGCGAAGCTGGAAAAAAGATTATTCTCACAATTAAAAATTGAAGTCACAACTATTGCATATTAACATAATTATTACATTTCCCATCTGTATCACAATAGCATTTATCATAATCAATTTCTATGTATTTTATAAATAAAACTTTAATCGGCTTGTCTCAATAACTAATCTATTATATTATGCACTAGCGACCCGCTCACGGCTTCGCCCGCTTTAACTACTGAATTATTTACTTAATAAAATTTATCTTAATAAAATTTACTTAATAAAATGAATTATGTTCCTTTTTTAAATTACTTATAATGTATGTTTGTAACGCATTTAAGATTACTAATGTGAAAATTACCATAATTTCTTCGTGGAGTTATCAGTATCGAACCCACACCCGTTGCGCCATTGCGCAACCACACGCTTGTGCCATTGCGTAATGTTTAATTTATTTTTATTTTACACGTATTCAATATATGGAGGCCGGTCGTGGCGCAGCGGCACGAGGTGTGACTGCAAAATTGACTGGTTGTGGGTTCGATCCCCACTCGAGGATTATTAAAACTTGAGGTTGCATTTTCGTAATTCTCATAAGAATATTCAATTAAATGTTTGAAAAAAAAAACAACTTATCGATATAATGGTATGTCATCAGTGCCTGTACATGGAAGATATATTAATATGGAAAAATTGGTATTTCGGGCAATTAATAATGTAATAGAACTTGGTCATTTTGACTATTTGTCATACATTACTAAAACGTCATCTCAACATCGCTCTCAAGATTAATCTTAGAATTGAGAGTGATTTATAAATAATTGTCCGAGAGGATTTCTCGAAATAAACAGGATAAATCTTTTTAGACTCGGTCCATAAGTTGAGTCCGGAAACCATTCGCTGTATCCAGTAAGTTCAGTTAGATCTTTTTACAGTCAATTTACCTAATTTAAAAGTAATTTACTTAATATGGAAAATAAAACTCTTTTTTATAAATTGTTTTTTTCTTTACTTTTTAGCTTGACGTATGTATATGGTACAATTCGCGAGGTGTAGCTGAGCTTTGTATTTGTGTGAGTGTTCACATATAATGTAGGTGTAAAGTTAATTGTTCGGCCTAAGCCCATTTATACTGCACTTTTTAATATTTTGTTTTTGTGTTTTTTTTTTTCAATTTATTAAAATTAAAATATAAAGTTGAGTTTGGGGATCAATGTATAAAAAAATAGCTTCACGCTGTATCCCGCACACAGCAGGGTAGGCAGAGGGAACCTAGTGTTAAGACACTCCGTTCCCCACTTTCTGCCGAATTCTGGAGGCATTGCGTGTTGAGTGGCAGAACTCAACGCCGCTCTTAACCTCGACACCAGAGCGAAGAAATGGAAATATAAATTTAAGTAAATATTACTCTCCTCGAGTGGGGTTCGAACCCACAACCAGTCGGTTTTGCAGTCACACCTCGTGCCGCTGCGCCACGACCGGCCTCAATGTATAAGGATGTATAAAATTTATTTTAAAGAAAATCATGTTTATAACGCTGCCTTTGATTATATTACGGAAAGATTAATTTTTAAATCAAACAACAAAAGGAAAAATTATGAAAACGATATAGAAGAACTAATAAATATTTTTAGTTAATATTTTTTTTTCTATTTCAAAGTATTAAGTAAATATTTCAAATGCAAAGCTCACCTTAAGCCTCGTGAACTCTAGTTATTAGTGACGACTCCTTGTGCCACTAATACTGAACCCTACTCGTGGGAATGGTTATATATATTTTTTTCATTTCCTCCCGTGGGATACAAGGTGAAACTTAAAAGCAAATATTTCATGGAATTTACGATATATCCAAGATATTAATTATGTGTATATAAAACTCATTTAGAACCTTTTAATCTTTATGTTGGGAAATGTCAACACAAAACTCTGTCCTCATGACGCCATCACGATCAACAATAGCGTCCATTAAAGCTCTCTAAAAATTAATTGGATTCGATCATTCCTGAAAATTGCTTATAGAATATAAATGTACTTTTCACTACATTTTGAAATTTTCATAGATTTTTTGATTATCAGTTGGATTTTTTTTTTAATTTTTTTTTATTATATCGACCTGTGACTATGTAAGCATCGAAGAAACCGAAATTGACTTGTTAACAAATCAGCTTCACGCTGTATCCCGCACACAGCAGGGTAGGCAGAGGGAACCTAGTGTTAAGACACTCCGTTCCTCACTTTCTGCCGAATTCTGGAGGCATTCCGTGTTGAGTGGCAGAACTCAACGCCGCGCTTAACCTCGACACGAGAGCGAAAAAATGGAAATATAAATTTAAGTAAATATTTCATCTCCTCGAGTGGGGATCGAACCCACAACCAGTCGGTTTTACAGTCACACCTCGTGCCGCTGCGCCACGACTGGCCTCTGTTATAATTATATCATGAAATAAAAAAATAATATAGATCCGAACACATTCTATGCACTTGTAGCACTTGGTGTAGAAAAAGGTGTGAGCAGACACAACCTAGTACTTAAACACTCCACTCGCCCGCACCACGTGTAATTCAGTGGTATTAAAATAAATATTTGCAGAAATTTTACCCTTTTTAAAGCAGTATTATATATGTATTAAAGTGGTTATTGATTTTTGTAACCCATTGTGTAAAATGTGAATACAGCCTTGAATGTTGACCCGTCTATAGGAAACTCGGAAATGTGTTATTAATACGAGCGATTCAAATTTTTGCCCATAAATTATTGAGTGCTTATTCATTTTGGAAATTATTTTTGTTAGGGTAGGATACTATGTTGTTTTAACCTAATTGAATCTATTATTAGAATGTAGAGATCGACTGGTATCGGCCTTTTTTTCATTTCACGCTGTATCCCGCATATATCAGTGTAGGCAGGCAGTAGAAAGGCACTCTGTTCTCTGCTTTTGTAGCGTGTTAAGTGATTAACTTTAATTTAATTTTTGATGCTTTTTCTACGAAATTAAAGCAAAACACAATATCTTCAAATAGTATAACGTAAAAAAAAATTCATATAAAACATTTTAGTTTATTTCTTTTATAGATAGATATATTAATATTTTATAAGTAAGTTAGAGGAAGAAGCTCGGACAGTGGACGCAAAGCTTAATGCTCATTTTATATGGGCCCCTTAAATCTACACTTCGGCTGCAAGTTCTAGGCAATGCTCTCAGCTCCTCACGACAATGGGCACTTGTGCTAACAGTGTGAGGTTTCAATAGAATTTTAAGTAATTTTTATTTTTATTTAGATTTATCTAATTAGAGATTGAACATATAACCATTATAAATAATCGTAGACGCGTCTACAATGCCACCAAGGCCTTATAAATGTAATATTGAGAATGACTTATAAAGTCTTTGATATACTTAGTTCCCATACAAGCTATAATTTTTAGGGTCACTAAAATTTCCCTTAAAGAAACAGCCTAAATTTATCTGAGAGATTAGTGCATAAAAGCATTTTTTGCGTATATTGCAGTCAAACGTATCAAAAAATAAAACGAACAAAAATTTCGAACTTTTTACGTTTTTACCAATAACTATTTTGAATCGATGAATTAAAACAAACATTTTTAATATAAGAACTAAGTGGTCTAACACAAAATATTAAAAAAAACATAAATCATTTTACACATGCGTTTCATTTCTACACACATTTGGAATTAAAAAATATACAAAATCGTACGAATTGTTCCTACTATTTTCGTATCTTAAAAAAAAATCTTTTTTGGTCGTTTCATTAGCAATTAAGTGGCTGATTATTATCAATCAGATTAGTTATCAGGGACTTCGATGGTCATATAAACAAAAATATCAGCAACCTGTGAGATAGCATAAAATATCAGACAACTATCTGAAACTTTATTCATAATCGGTGAAACTAAAAGTGTAAATGTATTTTATAAATATACTAACGAACAATAATAGATTTAATTCTCGTAAATATAGGTGGTGGTTCGATAAAACTCTTTTACAAATTGATTTAGGGTTATGATCAAAGAATCTTTTTCCTGAATGTAACAAAGGCGCTCTTTTGTGTCACTCTATTTTTGATATTATTGTATTTCGTTTGACATTATATATTAAATTCAGTGATTTTATGTTGTTATAGCTTGCTTTTAGAACCAGCCTCATATTATACGTTAAATGTTTTTCTGGTAGAATTTCTGGATTGGTAGACAAAGCTCGGCGTTCAGTTCCAACCAATGTCTCGAAAATTGGAAAACGGAGTATCTTTATACTATTTCTCCTATCTGCCCTTTCATATGCGTGAAGCTGAAAGAAAACTGAAAGGAATATGTAACGATTATTTTCGACTACTCTTATATATTATATTTCTGTATAACTGTTCTCATATTATACAGTGTGTTACTAAAACAACAAATATTTCAATAATGTCCCTGTATATCGTTAATAAGGTTTTATAAACCCGGCACGTTGAGACGAGATCCCCAAATTTTATCTACCGTGAAACTGCAAGCAAATGCTCCATAAATGTGACAAACTACGGTTTTATAGTAGCCTGAAGAGATAAATAAACCTAAATGCCTACATGTTTTCTAATGTGCTAAACAAGTAGTAGGTCAAGGTTAAATTTATGTAACTTTGTTATAAATTATTCTATTCTCCTCTTAGCCCTAAAAATAAAAACATTGTAGAAGAAAATCAGATTTCTCGTGAAACATGAGGTTTCACTTATATTTAACAACATTGTGATGGTTTTGGGTTTGGTTTCAGCTTCAATTATAGCCCCTCCTCTATTATACAAACTGCGATATAGAGTTCCGATACTCAACACGTAGTGTCTTTAATACAAACAGTCTTAATATCAGGAAACTTACTCCTCTATCTATATATCTACTTAGCTATATTTTTGTATTTTTTTTAGATTTACGCATTTATGTATCCTACACATTATAAAGTAGGCAGGGGGAACCTGGAAACCTAGTGCTTAGACATTTTGTTCACGTTAAAACACTTTCACTTTTGTCCACTTTGCGCCGAATCCCTGAGCCATATGGTGTTGATTGGCGAAACTAAACGCCGCGTTTTGCCTAGTTACCAGAGTAAACAATTGAAAATATTGAATACTTAGTAGCCCAGAGTGAGAATCGAACTCACAACTGTCACTTGTGCTCCTGTACCACAACGGCCTATAACCCAGCATACTTAAACGTAGACGTACGTAGCAAGATACTTAAACATGGCAAAAATATAATCAAAATACAGGAGCATCAAACCTATAACCATCACATATACGATCAAACATAACAAAGAATTTCATATTTAAAAGAAAATATAAGATAAGAAATTCGACATGCCATTATTACTAATACGTCGAGTTGAAGTTGTTTATAACACAGAAAATTGTGTTTCGAAATATTGTGTCGCCTGTACTTTTGTCATCTTAATGGATGAATTTCTCACCCAGCTGGTCTCTCCTCTCTCAATATTAGATACCAAAACAAGTAATTGCAAGAATTGTTTTTATTCCTTTTTTTTACCTGACTGCCAGAAGAGGTTATGTTTTTAGCGCGTATGTTGTATGTTTGTTATTTTCTTTATTACTACGGAACACCAAAACAAAAATTAAACATTAAGAATTAAATATGTGACGATGAATTCACACAAACACAAATCCCAGCTTAGACATCGAAGATTATAAATATTTTATGCATTTAATAGGTATATGGAAAACATCTTATGGAAAAAAAATCAAAAATATACGTCCAAACGTTCTATCACTTTTCAATAAATTCAACTGGATTTCATAAACAGATACTACAGAGACAGACAGAGATTTTTCACGGATACTATTGTCAGAAATGGGCCATATCACGTTATTAAATGAGACCACACAAAAAGCACTATCTTTCAGGTAAAAAAGAATAATCAAAATCGGTTCTCCCAGTTAAAAGTTCTGAGGTAACAAATATAAAAAAAAATACAATGGAATCAAAAATCTCCTTTTTTACAGAAATCGGTTAAAAAAAGTAATATTAAGAATTTAAAAAATTAAGGCCATCATATTTGAGGTCAGTATCTAACTAAGCACGAGGTTAAGTTGCGCTTCTTAACACACGTCACGTATTCGAGCGGAAAGTGAACGATGGAGTGTATTGACACTAGGCTCTCTTTTACGACTACTAAACCCAGAAGCTTAAAAAATATAGAGCTGAAGAGTCTGTTTGTTTGTACGCGCTTATCTAAGGAAATACGATCTAGTCCATTTATCGAGGATTATAGGCTATATTACGTCACATTAATCGTTTCCATGTTTATCATTCAATATACCTGCGGTCACAGCTACCTCCCACACGTGGAATATGTGACCACGTGGGCGCTGATGCGGGTAAGCGCTAGTGATTTAATATAGGTTCATTAAAGTTATTAAAATATACTTAATATGGATTATTAAAAGAAAGTGAAAACTGTGTGCGGGATACAGCGTGAAGCTGAAATAAAAAGAAAGTAATGAAGAGTTTTACTATTGTTATATTAATTGTATTACCATTACCATTGAGGCCAGTCGTAGCGCAGGGGAACAAAGTGTGACTGTAAATCGACTGGTTGTGGATTCGATCCCCACTCGAGGACATGATTCGCTCTGGTGTCGAGGCTAAGCGCGGCGTGAGTTCTGCCACTCAACACGCAATGCCTCCAGAATTCGGCAGAAAGTGGGGAACGGAGTCTCTTAAGACTAAGTTCCCTCTGCCTACCCTGCTGTGTGCGGGATACAGCGTGAAGCTGTAATTGTATACAAATATTTTTAACTTCGTGCTGTATCCCACACATAGCAAGGTAAGTAAGGAAGTAGTAATAATAAGGAACCTAGGAACCTAGTTTAAGATACTCTGTTTTCCCCCTTCTACCGAATTCTTATAGCATTGTGTGTTGAGTAGCGGAGCATACAGCGTAAAGCACTTTGCCTTAATACCAGAACGATTACAAGAAAATATTAAACCTCCAATCCGTATCCGTCGCATTTACAATCACACGCTTGTTCCACTGCGCCTTGACGGCTATTTAATGTCCGTTTTTCATTGTTCACCTAACCTTAAAAACATAAAAATGTTACATCATTAAAAAATATAATAAACACCCAACAACACGACCATTTTATATTGTCATGAACTTTGCTTATAAAATATACTTTGCTCACAACATTTTAAATGAGGGTATTAACTCTATACCTCTGTAGGTCAAGTCGAGACGAAAACATAATGACTGAAGATTTAAATGCTATTAAGTTTGTTTGTTGTTTACAACTTATGTATAGAAAAATGTAAGAACCCCTTGGTGCAGTGGAATAGTGCCTTACGATCAATTAAAATCGGAAGGGGAAAAGTAGGAAGCAGCTTCAAAAAATAAAAGCATGATCAAAAAAAAATATTTTTTTTACTATTTATAATATTGAAAAAAAAATGAAAATAAAATATAATATTAAATTTATAATACTAAACTTATATCTTCAATAGATACCGAAAAATTAACTTTAACATTAAGGGTTGATATCTATTTAACTTCCTTACTTCAGGTTAGAGACAAATATTTTGTGGTCGGATGTAAAGCAATACAAGCCTAGTTCTTATCCTTTTCCTTTTAGGCTGAAATTGGCTAGCAAAATGTCTTCAAACTAGGTTCTCCTCTGTCTACGAAAAAAAGTGCAGAGTTTTTATTTAGTTTTTATGCCTCAAACGGGACACGAACCCATGGTTCGCAATCTTTCTACTCTAAAATTAAATTACATCGCAATAAGGTTGAACATTTTTATTTTATCATTTGGGCAATTTTAGAATACTTCAGTAATAAACGAATATTATACGCAATTTAGGTAATAGACCCTTTTTCCATCCAATAAAGGAACATTTCGAGAATTTGTATGAAAATTGGTCAATTTAAGATGATGGATCAAGCTGTTTAGGAAACATGAAAAATATTAATAAAAATCATTATCTATATATTCAATCATTATCTTTGTTACACTAAATTTGTGTTTATTTTTCATTCTTCTCTACTTCCCGTTTTTCCAAGAGACAACTGATGGGTGTAGGTTTGATTTTCGACATTTTTTTCAGTTTCTTTATAAATTTTGAGAAGTCGCCTCTTATTTATTAAAAAAACGTATAAAAAATTGAATGTAGCGGGATTTGAACTCGCGCCTTTTTGGAAACCGTACAAGGGCTTGGACTGTTTCCAAATCAGCTTCACGCTATATCCCGCACACAGTAGGGTAAGCAGAGGGAACCCAGTGTTAAGACACTCCGTTCCCCTTTTTCTGCCGAATTCAGGACCCATTGCGTGTTAAGTGGCAAAACTCAACGCCACCCTTTGCCTCGACACCAGAGCGAAGAAATAGAAATATAAATTAAAGTAAATATTTCATTTCCCCGAATGGGGATCAAACCCACAACCAGTCCATTTCACAATTACACTTTGTTTCCCTGCGCCATGACTGACCTCAATTTAAGTGCGGAATAACACATTAAAAAAAATTAAAAAAGTGCCTTTTAGTTGTCCCTTATAATCCCTAATGTAAAACGTATATGTAAAATTTCATATTTATAGTTTTGTGCATTGTCTTTTTGGAATGAAATTGGGAAGAGTTTTATGTACTGTATTTATTTATTTTTCCATTTATTTACTTTCTTGGTCATTATTTATATAACGTATTTATAACGTTATTAACATTATCATTTTAAAAATAAAATTATAAAAATTCAAGAACTCTTATTTGCAGCAATATGGTCGCATGCAATTCTTTATATTTTGTAGCTTATTGAAATAAAACTAACACTAAATGTTATGAGATATTTATCAATATACAATAATGAAAACTCCATTGAAATTGGCTAAGCCGTTTCTTAGATTAACGTGAAAAACCGCACAGACAAACAGAAAACCGACAATTACATTGCAATAGATGCCCCCAATAAAAAAAAAAAATATTCTTCGTCCTTGTACAGACACAGATTACTTACAATTTTATTATAATATAGAGTTGTTCACATATCTAGTATACTAATATCTGTAAGTAACATTAAGTTTAAAATATCCATTAAACATACATTGCTTTTGTCAGTTTCAAAAAGTTATTTTTGCCGGTTATTAAGCTTGCGACCATTGTTGTGCACGGCTTTATTATAGTTCAAAAGTCAATATTGTATACAGAATATTTTATGAAATCTATCTAGAATATGAGCTATTATTATTACTTGTGGTTCTAGTGAAAATGTAATTACATATTACATTGTGTTGATGTATGTATTAGAAATTATTTTTTTAATATTTCCAATTCTTCATCTGGTGTCGAGGCAAAAAGGGCTGAGTTCTGTCAATCAAAGCAGACAGACAGAGTTACTTTCGAATTTATAATATCAGCTTCACGCTGTATCCCGCACATTACAAGATAGACAGAATGAACCTAGTGTTAAGACACTCCTTTCCCTACTTTCTGCCGAATTCTGGAGGCATTGCGTGTTGAGTGGCAGAACTCAATGCCGCGCTTGTCTTCGACACTAGAGCGAATAAATGGAAATGTAAATTTAAGTAAATATTTCTCTCTTCGAATAGAGACCGAACCCACACCCAGCCGGTTTCACACTTTGTGCCCCTGCGCCACTGCTGGCCTCAATGAAATTTATAATATAAGTATGGATAAAAAAATATTAGATTCACATTCTAAAAAGTCATCAATCAATGTTTACTGACTTCTGGTTCCCGTTTCGAATGAGTAAGCAATACAAAAACACTACAGCATTTATAATAATAAATACTGGACAGTTATGAATGGTACTTTATTTGGATAGGCATATGAAACTCTACCATATTAAATAAATATATTGATTCACATCACTTATTTTTCTTAAAATAAATATATTAGTTTAGTACATTAAATACGAATATAATATCCGATGCAGCGTTTATTTCCGCCATTCAACACGCAACTCAGTCTTAATGTAACAATAAAGTATATTGACATTAGCATAACAGAGTATATTAACAAAATTGAAAACAAATTTAGCATCTCCACCGCAATTATCGAGTTTACATCTGTATTAAAAAAAATAAAATCCTTTATAGTGCTAAGAAATTTAATAGGAAACCCGGAACCGCCTCGCCTATCTTCGTCAACGAGGGTCTCACTAATAAAGACCGCAAACTTTTTTCTATGGCCCGTGACAAACGCAAAATTCTTGTATATAAATACTGCTGGACCAACAAAGGCCGTATTTTTATGCGCCGAAGGGATGGTGACAAACGAGTGGAAATAAAAAAAGTAGGCGGACCTTGCATTCCTTAAGCAGGAATTTATGATTAGATTTAAATTTACAATATTATTTTATATTAATTAACTATTATAACACGTACATTTCTTCTCATTGTGCACATATCTTTCTTCATTTTTTCATCATTTTCATGTTGCTCAAAGCTTCTATTTTATTTTATAAAGCTTCTATTAGCACAAATAATTCTCACACTGTATAAACATTGATATTGGGCACAATTCCATTTATATTATACTTATCGTACCGATATTGCTTCTCTTATGTCTAACAATTTATTTCTTTGTGATTTGGGACATTTTCTTACAATTTATTTTTTCTATGTCGAAGATAAATGATCCCCTCCCACTGGTTCTACACATTTTTTTATATTATTACTCCGTTCCCCACGGAGTAATAATATAAAAAAATATATATTATTATATATTATTACAATTTGCCGTAAAAAAATATTTATTTGCTTGCATTGATAATATTTCTTTCTGTATGCTGCGCATTAGTGTGCTCTACAAATGATTGTAGTAGCTTCACTACCTATGTCTCACCTGAAAAAATAAATAAATCAGCTTCACGCTATATCCCGCACACAGCAGGGTAGGCAGAGGGAACCTAGTGTTAAGACACTCCGTTCCCCACTTTCTGCCGAATTCTGGAGGCATTGCGTGTTGAGTGGCAGAACTCAACTTCTCCCTTAACCTCGACACCAGAGGGAAGAAACGGAAATATAACCATTGAAAGGCCCCACAAGGCCCCCAAAGGATCCCCACTCGAGGAAATGAAATATTTACTTAAATTTATATTTCTTAAATTTACATTTCTTCGCTCTGGTGTCGACGCTAAACGCGGCGTTGAGTTCTGCCACTCAACAGGCAATGCCTCTAGAATTCGGCAGAAAGTGGGAAACGGAGTGTCTTAACACTAGGTTCCCTCTGCCTACCCTGCTGTGTGCAGAATACTGCGTGAAGCTTATTTATTTATTTTAATTGAAAGTCCTTGTGAGATAATTGTACACTCTCAATGTTGGTTGTCTTACAACGATGTCATTCCAACACTCATAGTACACAGTTCAGTTATTTTAAAACTCTTATATATTACAATCAAAATGATAGCGTTGTCGTATTCTTATATGAATCTTTGCCTAATATAAAAGTCAGAGAAACTGTCGTGTCTGAATTTAATTGCTTATTGATAACATCGGGCACTTTTCTGTAATTTACATATAGAGACGATTCACGATTAAAGATCCCACAAAATTTCTAACAGATCCAAATAAAATATTTTCTGAATTTAAATCTTCCTCAAATATTTTTATATTAGTATTAGAATCTACTGTCACGGACCACTATGTTATTTTACTTGCTTCCTTCTTGAGAAATAAAACAACTTCGCTACTATGATTCTACACTAAGCTTGACGAAGGTAAGCTTTGTCTCTGATTTAGTTAATATTAATCTCGATTCAATATCCAACACTAATGACCCTTACCTAGCTACGAAGTACTTAATTGATCGCATTCGTCAATTGATTTTAAACAATTCCAAAATTTATTTATGTACTGCGAGGACGCAGACCCTTAAAATTTGGATAACCCCTGGAATCTTACAATATATGAGACATAGAGATTGATAGAGATAGACTGTCCATCTACATAAAAAGTTAAAAAAGAATCCACAAAACCAGGTCTTAAAAATGTCATATAAAAGGTAATTTGTAAGAAAGGTAAAAATGGCCTACTAAAAACTTGAATTCATTAAAGCTGGGAAAAATAAAAAAAAATTAGAACATTATTAAAAAATCATCAACATAAGGTAATTTCAATCCTGCTCATCCATTACAAGTAAAAAAAGACAAATATACATCTATTGACATCTATCAATAATTATTTTGCTTACATAGGTAAGCTCTTGCTTTCGGAGAAAATTCTCTACTACCGTTACTTCCCAAAATTATTCTCACTCATTCTTACTCCATTTCCCCAGTGGACATTGCAATACTCGAGACTGATGAGTCTGAAATTGAAAGTATTATTTTATCATTAAAGAACGACTACGCTGCTGGTTGGGACGGCTTAACAAGCAACTTTCTTATCGGGTGCAACAAGTTAAGATAGATTCTTTAATTAGTTCCAACTTAAACATTGAATACGGTGTGCCTCAAGACAGCATTCTCGGACCAATTCTTTTTCTAATATACATGATCGATTTATGTAACTTAAATCTAAATGGTACAATTTTTTCGTCTGCAGATGACACTGTCCTTTTATTGTCCCTAAGTACTTGGAAAGAAACTTATCGTTTAGCTCAAATCGGCTTTGACTCCGTTAGAAATTGGTTAAATAGCAACTTGCTTACTTTAAATATAAGAAAAGCGAAACTGAGGAAATTTTCAATTCGTAATCAAAAATTTTCGTTAAATCTTTTGTTATTGTAATGATATGTAGCCTTGTTTATTTAATTTGATGCTATAAAATTGATGCTGAGGTGGAGACTTGGTGACCTTGATGGGCTCCGTACCTATCACATGTTAATATTCAAATGGCTTTACTTACTGTATTTATTATCTTTTGTGTTGTGGATGAAATAAAGGTCTTTTTGTTTGTTTTTCTTTTGTATTAGATTCTCTCTGTTTGCTCTGTTATGTACGGGGTACAGCAAATGAAGTTAAAAAGAATAATCTATCGTCATAAATACTTTTACTTTTGCCACAGAGGCGAAATAACTAAGAGTTATGTACAACTTATGACACATTCTAGGTATCCGAGGCAACTTTAATCACTATATAGTGGGTTACATAGTAACGATCAACAGAGTAGCAGAGCATATAGTCTTCACCAATAAATGAATAGTCCATAAGTATAGTCCTAACAAAGAAAAATTGAACCAATAGTTACTGAGATTACTGCGTTGAACCAAATAAACAGTTCAATTTTATATTAGTATAGTATAAATAATAATTTAAATCTTGTTTATTATATAAATATTTGGAATTTCAACAAATTTCTACTAAATAATAATATACTCATCACGTACACACGTTGAATGCCAAATAAAATTTTACAGCCAATAATGCACGTAATAAATGTGGAATATATCTCTGTGGTAGAGATGAAGACTGTATTTTAAGATCTCAAAGAGATATTGAAACTTTTCTACAAATAAATTGAGCTTAGCTCTGTAATACCGGAAATGTAGGATCTTCTATATATTATTATTAGACTTTAGTGGATAAACGAAGAGAATTAAGTGATATGTCATTGTAGATTTTTTTTATTAAGTGACTCAGACACTCAATTATACAATTAAATTTAAGAAAAAAGTCTTAATTTAGTGTGTTTTCCTTTTTTCTAAGTTTCCTCTATCTATGCCGCTATATTCGGGATACTGCGTGAAGCAATTTAATTACTATTAATAATATTAATTATAAATCCTACAAAAAGAACTCCATACTCCTGCTAAACATAATTAGACATACCATATACATATTACAGTTTAAAAGGAGTATACGAGCAACATTACTGAAATTTAAATGACTCATCTGAATATCGAGAGAGGGAAGACTTTGCCTTTGCTTCCACTTTGTAGAGTGATATGTCTTTGACGATAAATATAAATATTCAACAAGTCGATGATAAGATAATTTGGATAGAAATTTCGAATTTGATTTATTTCATATTTTTGTAAAGATTGGCAGTAATTATTCATGAACGTATGGCTTACTGATTAGTAAATATTTTAAAATGACAGTTATGAGTTTTGGGTTCGAATTTTCGTACAAGAGTTCATTGTTTTATAAGAAAAATGCTTCAAACTATTAACAAAGGAATAATCCTGATAGAGAAGTCAGTCCTGGTTCAAAAGTACTAGCGTATAACTGTATATGCGACAGGTTGTGGGCCAATTCTTGGTCGAGGAAGTGAAATATTTAACCCTTAAGAGCTATAATGAATTATATATATAACCTATTTTTTTAAAAACAATGAATTGTAAAAAATTATGACCAACTTACTATTGACTGTTAATTTGGACCTTTAAAAAAACTCTTTGATTTTAAATTTCCGTAGATACTAGTTACTACTACTTTCATAGATCATAATCCAAACAATAATCTCCACTTTCCATGTGTAATTCAATAAAAATCATAAAAAAGTAAACACTTACGTTGTTAATCTATAGCGCCCTATGACTATTATGGACTGTTATGTGTCGACACACCCAGGAGGCACCTCTCCCACGTTCGTTCAAGTGCTACACACAACTCAGGCATATACACAAAAGTGCTAAGCACTGTCACAAAAATTAAAGATTGTAGCGACTAAAAGCCTGTATGAATGTATTTGAGTATTTTTACATCTTTTTTTTTTTTGGTTAATATAACAAAATGCGGCGTTTATTCTCGGCACTCCACACACAATGTCTGAAATTTGTCGGAAAGTGGTGGAGCGAAATGTTCCCATGACCCCTAAAAAACCTTAATCAAAGAGCATTAATACATATGAAATAGAATTTGTCATAACACTAGTACAAAGTGCCAAAGCAGCGCAGATAATGTTGAGTAGTGGAACTTAACCCTGTGTTTTGTATTATATAATAGAAATAGTATGTCAGTTAATTGATTAATTATATATTGTTTTCTCTGGAACCTTAAAAAATATTATTTTCTTTGAATTAGACCCACAAAAGCTTTTAAGAACAACACACATGTATTAATAATAAAATAAACCATTGCCCCGATTAGAAATCGAATCCAAAACCGTTGCGTTTACCGATAAACGCCAAATATTACCATTATTACAATATTGTAATGTATTTTGCTAACCTTAGTTATGTTCTGAGGTATATTTAGCAATAAATAAACTATTATTATTAATTATCTGTAAAATTTTATTACATTTTTTTTTCTAGTATTGTAATTTTTTACTATATTGTTTTCCTTAGCGTCAGCATTCAACCTAACATAACAGAAATAAGATAATATTTGTCATATTGAAATTTTAACATAGTTCTGGAAACTCTTTATATAAAGTTATTATCAACTAAGATATGTGAGCACGTGGCACAGTGGCACGACGTCTGACAATTGTGGGTTCGTTTTAGTCTCTGAGGGAATGATTTTATTTCATCTCACTCGTTCTGGTAAACAACAACACGCAATGTCTCGAAAATTGAGTGGATAACGGGATGATTTAACATTATGTACCTTTTACTCTACCATGCTGTAAGTGAGACACTGCGTGAATAAAAATAATCAATTATGTATTTGAACATTTATTAATTATTTATATATAATAAACTAC
This sequence comes from Heliconius himera, assembly GCA_021202915.1. Taxonomy (NCBI): domain Eukaryota; kingdom Metazoa; phylum Arthropoda; class Insecta; order Lepidoptera; family Nymphalidae; genus Heliconius; species Heliconius himera. The sequence goes on from JAJHJA010000426.1 coordinate 31,019, forward strand.
CTACCTACCACTAAAACTACCTACAACAGATGAAATATATTGGAAGGAAAATAAAAAAGATGAAAGTGAAAGTCTGCCGCTACGAAACTGAACTACGAAAAGCTCAGCTAAAGTTATTCCAATATCACCTAGGGAGGCTAAATACAAACTTATTATATCAACAAAGTGCCTTCTCCGAACTATCTCTAATAACTAGCCTGTCTTATAGTAGGATGTAATAGGATGGGATTCGATTACCATTCAGGGTATTTTTTTAAGAAATCGAACTTATAATTTAAATGAGGCCGTTGTGGCGCAGTGGCATGCGGCTGTAAACGCGACGGTTGTGCGTTCCATTCCCACTCGGAGAAAGGAAGTATTTAATATTTGCATTTTCTCGCTCTGATAATGAAGCAAAACGATACGCTACGGAGTATCTTAACGAGCTAGTAAAGGATACAGTAAAAAACAAAAATAAAAAGTTAAAATATATTTAGTCGTTTCTCTGTTTCGCTTAGACTAAATGTGGGGTTAGGGTACACAGTCTAACAAAAATAAAACATAAAAGGAAGAAAAGCAGAGAAAAGAAAATAGTAATATAATCATTACCCTGAGTGGAGATCGAACCCACAATCAATACGTTGACCGTCGTAATTACGTTAAGGGAATGTTAAATCTGTTAAGCCGTTTCCGAGATTATAGCGAACAAACGCACAGTTTTTCGTTCTATGACATTATAATTGCTACCAATTAATTTTTTTTTATATAATATCTTTCATATACAGATACCGATTCGTTACGATTTTATTATAACTAAATATATAGATAAAGATATAGAAATATAGATTACTTTAAAGATATACACGTCGTTATAAACGCCAACTCGTTTCATTAAATCGTTACGTTACATTGCAAAATGAAAATGCTACAATTTATAGCATAGTTAAATCTGTTTCAAGTTTTAAATTGTTACAAAGGCTACATACAGTGAAAGAGATATTCACTTATACTCATATATAACTAACTGTATGGCGATTTCCATACATACTAAGCACATACTTTATGTAAATTTTCCTTTTCCAATACACTTCTGACTTCCACCTTCTTCTTCCAAATTCCTTCCTTCTTCTTCCAAATTCTGGAGGCCTTGTGTGTTGATGGCGAAGCTCATGAAATGGCCTCGCCACATTAAATATGTCGATCACTGCAATCGGAATTTAATCCACAACCATCACGTCTACAATAACACTCTGATATGCCTCCGATATGCATGCCTTAGATATGCCTCCTGGAAACCGCTTGGTCCTAATTCAGGCCAGTCGTCGTAGCTCAGGGGCACAAAGTGTGACTGTAAAATTGACTGGTTGTGGGTTCGTACCTGAACGAGGAAATTACATATTTATTTACATTTATATTTTAATTTTTTCGCTCTGGTGTCCTAATTCAGGCCAGTCGTAGCTCAGGGGCACAAAGTGTGACTGTAAAATTGACTGGTTGTGGGTTCGTACCTGAACGAGGAAATTACATATTTATTTACATTTATATTTTAATTTTTTCGCTCTGGTGTCCTAATTCAGGCCAGTCGTAGCTCAGGGGCATAAAGTGTGACTGTAAAATAGACTGGTTGTGGGTTCGTATCTGAACGAGGAAATGACATATTTATTTACATTTATATTTTAATTTTTTCGCTCTGGTGTCGAGGCAAAGCGCGGTGTTGAGTTCCGCTACCCAATTGCGGCCTATTGCTATCACCTCCCTATTCTCAAAAGTCATGGAGAGCATCATCAATAGCCAGCTCTTGATTTATCTAGAGGATCACCGATGGTATTTACTTATCATCAGGTGACCCAAACGCTCGTTTACCTTGTCCTTTTCCTTAAAAATAAAACACGCAATGCGTTCAGAACTCGGTGGAAAATGGGGAACGGAGTGTCTTAACACTCTCCCCTCTGTCTACCCTGCTGTGCGGTACGTGCGGATACAGCGTGAAGCTGATTTAATTTAATTTTGATTTTAGTTTCGATTTATTTATGTAATGTAATATAAAAGCTTTAAGTAACAAGTGTTTCCGCGGAGCTTCCTCAATTATTTGCTGTGTGAGAATAACAGGAAATTACGTCCACTACGTAGGCGATGTACGATGGATGAACATAATATCAGTTGATATTATATTTTCAATTTGTAGAGACAATCGTGACGTTTGTGTATGTGATAATATTTAATATTCTTATTTGCTTTGCTAAAAATACCAGAGAGAGGAAAGGGAAATATTAAAGGGTAGAACATTTTCACATACTTTATGTTAGCTTTGTGATGAAGCGCGGCGTTGAATTCTGCCATTCAATACGCAATGCCGTGGGAATTAAGCGGAAAGTGGAGAATGTACGTATGTATGAACGTAATTTTCTATTTAGTCCGCACGCGCTGGGTTAGGTTAGTCAAATTTCAATCTGTGCGCGTGAATTTCAAAACGTTCCACAGCTTAACTCTGTGGGGCACATTTTGACCATTTACTCAAAAATTACAATTACAATTATCACAAAACTACTTCGCTGGGCTCACCGTGTCATCCACAACGTCCTGCAAAATGTAGGTTTAATGGTCTAGGAGGAGTAACATTACAACGAAACACACTTGACCAGTAAGAGCTTCGCTTCGTTGAGCTCATTGATGTAGCCTTCCTCGATAAATAGCCTATCCAATACAAAAATATTTTTGTCAATTTGAACTTGAACGGTCAATTAAATAAGATCTTCAGCTTTATAATATTAGTATAGGAATAGATAAATTATCTGTATATTTTTAACAATAGAATGTCAAGACACTGTGTTCGCCGTTTTCTATAAAGGAAAAAAGAAATCAATAACTTTCCCTCTAGAGGGAATTGAACTCACAACTATGCAGCAAGACACGTCCTTCTAAGCCAAGATAACGTTATATAACAATTATAGTTAAAAGTAATTAACAAATATTACCTACTAGGTAAAAAAAAAATTAGCTTCACGCTGTATCCCGCATACAGCAGGGTAGGCAGAGGGAACCTAGTGTTAAGACACTCCGTTCCCCACTTTCTGCCGCATTCTGGAGGCATTGCGTGTTGAGTGGCAGAACTCAACGCCGCGCTTAACCTCGACACCAGAGCGAAGAAATGGAAATATAAATTTAAGTAAATATTTCATCTCCTCGAGTGGGGATCGAACCCACAACCAGTCGGTTTTGCAGTCACACCTCGTGCCGCTGCGCCACGACCGGCCTCAAACCTACCTACTAGGTATGTTAATGAAAAATATTATTGTCAATAATTATGGTAATTTTATGGGATTTGCATATTTTTTATTACATATTATTAAATATTATACATTCTATGTTTATAGTGACTGTGGCGCAGTATTGTGGCAAGGTGGTATTATGGGCTTCATTTCCATTATGAGGAATGAGTTACTTCTACTTTCCTACTCTGGTAAGACAAAACGCGGCGCAAATTCGCAATGTGTTAAATTCTGGCAAAAAGCGGAGAACTTAGTATTTTGACTCTAAACGTTTCGTTTGTTTCATTTCCACACGTAATAATGATTAATATTATTATTTTAGCTTCACATTATATCCTTCACTTATATATAGACAAAGATATAGAAATATAGATTATATAGATAGTAGCGTAGGAGGAGGGGGCTGGGAATCCAGTATTTAGACATTTTATTCACATTAAGAGACATTCGTTCACCACTCTCTACCGAAGTGTCGAGGCACTGTGTGTTGAGTGGCGGACTCAATTGACCGCGCTTAGCCTCTTTACTTATACTTTAGCGAGGAAAATGAAAATATTAAATATTTGATTTCCCCAAGTGGAAATCGAACTCAAGAATGTGTTACGATTACAGTCTACATCTTTAGGTTAGTTGACTCTTTATAATAATCTCTATAATCTCTATCTCTAATAAGACAGTAAAAATATTTTGTCTGTACATTTAGTAATTTTGACTGAAATGGATAGAGGAACACTTAAAAAGAATAATAGAAAGAAAAATATTTTTTTTGAATTTCTTGTCTGTCTGTCTGTCGATATGTATGTCCACAATTTCTCTGAAAGTACTGAACCGATTTACTTAAAAGTTTCACCAATGGCTTTGTTTTAACTCAACTTAACTACTAAAGTTTGTTTCATCAAAATGGGTTCATTAAAAAAAAGTTATCGTCATTTGAATGAACTCAAGGCATTAGTTTGCCTGCGAATGTTATATAGCAATCGCGCTGGTAAGATTCCTGGTTAAATAAAGAATGACATTCGGAACGTCTTGGTTATATGACTAAATGACTGATAAAAATATATTTTTTTGAAGCACTATTATACAATATTTTATACAACAAAGTAAACAAAATTGAACTGTTAGTGGAGATTACCTTCATAAATCATAACAGTTACGTTTAAGTCGTAATTAATTCAACACATAGATAAAGACCGATTTGATCTTTAAAGAAATATTAAGTAAATACATAGATTCTTCAGTTAGTTCGTTTGTTTGAAATAAATCTATATAAAAGTGCCTAAAAACAGCCTTTCTACGTGCACTCTGTAATAACTACATTGTCAATAATTTTTGTTTATTAAATAAATAATCATGTAGTTAAAGCGGGCGAAGCCGCAGGCGGGCCGCTAGTCCATACCTATATTATAAATTCGAAAGTAACTCTGTCTGTCTGTCTGTCTGTCTGTCTGTGCCGCAATCAGGGCCAAACCGCTAATTCAATTGTAATAAAATACTCATACAGAGATACTTGAGGGTCTTCGGATGAACATAGGTTACTTTTTTTTCTCATATTTGTAATATTGTCGATATATACTAATATATTAAAATATTTTTCAATTTGACAGGCAATTTATTCCGCCATGTTAATAACAACCGACCGTTGCTAAGCAACGGTTTGCAAAGTTTATTTGTTGTTATAAGCAAACGTCACCCAAAATGAGCTTGCTTAACGCATACATGGCGTGCGCCGACTCAACCTTATGAGATACATAAAAATAATGTTTTACAAAAATATTGTCCTTTAAATAATGTTTAAAAAAGTCCGCGATACACATACCATATTTATCTCTGAAGCTTGAGCAAAGTAGCACAGTAACAACAAGTAACCATTTTAATTAATTTACTTTATATTTATCGGGTTTTTGTTGTATGTATTTTCTATAATTTGATATTGATCCTTATGAAAATGAATATAATAGTCACTTTTAGCATTTCATCTAGATTGAAATTATAGTTCACTGTATAACGTTCTAATAAATAATTAAGGAGATGTCACTGATTCGAAATAACCTAGCATACGACCGGCACAGTATGACCGACGCGAACGGGCAGATGACTTTGACGGTTTTGTAAATTTTCATACATTTTCGAACTACTGTTAATTTTTATGTAATTATTTGCTGTTTATAATTAATTTATACTTTTCTTTGGTTCTTCGCTTATTCGAGGAGCAGATTAGTTAGATTTTCATAAATTTCTTGGTGTGGTGTAAGTTGCGGCCCTGCGCGGCATCGGTGTAATATTATTTAAGTATTAAGGAGAGAATTGTTGGTTATTTCATCTTGGTTGGATGGTTATCTATACCGTTGTTATACACTTAATAAATTGTGGTTTTAGTTTTCTGGGATTTTATTTGATATTGCTCGCAAAATTTATCATATTTAATGTAGAAAGACTTTAGTTATTTCATATACTATCTATGTACGCGCGCAAGGAAAACGAGTAAAAAGATTTTTCCCGGGTAAATCAGTAAAATCGATCACTGAAAGTCCAATAAAAAATAGTTCAGTTATTCTGGATATTAGCTCGGGGAAATAGAAAGACAGAAAGAGATAAAATTATTAATAATGTAGCTGGTTTTTTTATTAATATTTTACTATGGTTACGTTTACTTATATTTTTTTTATTTAAATTAGTTACATATTTTCACAAACAATTTCCTAAATATATCTATAAGCATTTGTAAAGTTTAAGCGGGCGAAGCCGCGTCCGGGTCCGCTAGTTTATAATAAATTATACAATATTATAGTACCATCGAGCTGGTCTGACGATGAAATTGGAAGACGGCTAATGGAACCTTGGGGTACGTATTAGGTAAGCTAAGTATATCGAATTTGCACTCATTTCATTGCTATTAATGTGTTCTGTATAAAAAAGCGTATTTTTAGTTATTTAAACTATTAATCTATTTTCAGTCAACTGAACTACAATTGATTTGATTGGCCGAACCTATTGCAGGTTCGGCCAATCAAATCAAATAATCAAAATTCCTACGAGTTATTTGAGAAATTTTAAACAACAAACTTAAATCAATATAAATTAATTAAAATCAATTCAAACATCAAATAAATAGAATCAATAAAGAGTTTAAGGAGAAGCTAATTTAAGTTTTGTCAAAATATTTAATTATGCATAGTCACACAGTTAATTTATTAGGAATTGATTAAGGAAAATAACTTTTTAAGTAAGGGTTCTATTTATTAGAAATGTATACGCATTTATTTTGGCTTTATTTATGGCTTCGATTCTCACTTGGGGAATAATTTATGTTTATTTCCGTTCTCCAGTATCTAGTAACAAGCATGCATTAGGTCCGTAAACTGCACAAATAAATTTTATATGCGGCGTTCGTCGCATTTTTACCATTTTTGTAATAAAACTTTAAAATGTACCGAATATTTTTGTCACAAACAATTGAAAAATGGCGAGAACTAGTTGTTTTTTTTTATTTATTGCTTATTCAGAATGTCACATTTAATGGTATTAAAACTAGCCAGTTACATTCAGTACAGCCAAAGAGGTTTGATTATTAATAATACATTGAAAATACGAAAATACTTTTGCCCCGCCCTACTATTCAATATTTCATTTTCTCGAGTGGGGATCGAACCCATAACCAGTGGTGCTTACATTCACACACTTGTGCCCCTGCGTCACATCTGGCTTCTATTGCTAATGAGAATGTTATTAATAAAAAAAACACATTTAAAGTAAAATTCATATAAAATAGATTTGAACCAACTAATAATAGCATAATCTTCTAGTTCATCTAGAATTTTAAATGCGCCACTATGGTTGCTTGCGGTGAACGTGTAATAAAAATGAAACGAAGGTTAGATTTTATCTCAGCTATAAGGTATGTCTAATTTCCGATAAGAACTGACGGTTAAACAACAAAATACCATGAAAACAGCTATTCAGTTTGAAATTTGAATTAATATCACTTTGTTTGGATTACAGTTCTTGATTTTAAATTTCTGTTAGTGTTAAAAGAAAATAAAACAGAATCTTATAAGTTTAATTAGAGATATAAATGTTTCATATTACGCTACGCTACGGGTAATAGGTTGTGGGTTCGATTCTCGTTTGAGGACAACACGTAATGCGGCGATATGTGAGGAACGAAAGTGTCTTAATGTAAACGTGGTACCTTAACATTGGGTTCCAAGGCTGCCTACCCTGTTATGTGCTAGATACAGTGTAAAGCTAAAAAAATATGTAAATCATGTAGATCTAACGATTCTGTATTACCAGCATCTTAACACTTGAATCACTCTGCCTACACTCCAAAATGAAGTAAAGCAAAAAAAAAGTTGGTGTGTAAATTTTTTTTCAGAGGCAACATAAGACTGAGGGACGTATTGTTTTAACGTGGTGGAGTTTCTTCTTTTTATCAGGGCTTGAAAATAAAAATTATTTACATCCCCAAAAAGAAATCAAACCCACAGCGGTCGCATTTGCAGGTAGACACTTTGCCACTGCGCCACACCTTCAGTTATGTCAAGTAATAAATACTAAAATAATTCAATAGAGTTATCTCTATAATGATCCTCTTGTATTTTTCACTGAGACGACTTAAACGAATTGTATAGCAACGCTTCTTTGTGATTACTTTATTGTAAATATTACTACTGTGTTTGCTCTTAAATTCAAAGAATTTTATATTTTCTTTGACCTTGAAGGGTTATATTTCAAATGTCAGTTACAAATAGTTTATGAAAATTAAACAAAATATGTTTTTCCTTTTTTTTTCAACTTCACGTTCTTTCCCGTATATTAGGGCAGAACAGGTAGACGGAATCTAGAGTAAAGACACTCCCTTCTCCACTTTCCGCGCAATGCTCGAGACATCATGTGTTGGGTGCCAAAACTCAATGCAGGTTTTTATATTGTTAACAGAGGAAAAAATATTTTTTTTGAAAACGAGGATTGCA
>JAJHJA010000427.1:600000-769519 GCA_021202915.1 Heliconius himera
AGAAAGTGCCAATCGTCGTTCAGCTACAGATTTTGAGACAATCATATTCCAAAAGGATTTTGGTTTGAAATTATTACTAGGATTTAAGTTTATTTTAATAAAGGGGATATGTATATCCGCCGCTCTATTCATACACTCCAGAAGTATATCATAACCCAACTTCAAATTTACAGGAAACCTTCGACCACTCAAAGATGAGTTAATTTCGGAACTGTAGCCGAGCCAATTACTCAGTTTATAATTCCTCTTTTTTATAGAATTATTTGTGGATATAAAGTAATTTAACGTTAACTTAATTATTATCTAAAGATTCATTTATTACAATCCCATCAAAATTTAGAGCAATATCATATCAGCTAGATACAAGAGAAATATCAGGGAAGGATTTTTGTAACTTATTATTGACTAACTTAATACGGGTTGCTATACTATTATTATTCAGAACTATAAAGCGACTATCTACAAGTGAATCGAAAATTTGATTTCCACGACGGTCTGTCTTATTTGACCAGCTATGATGATGGCCATTAAAATCTCCTAATATTAAGGACCTCAATGTCATACGCGAAAATAAATTCTCTCAATCCCTTTGTGTGGTGTGTGCGCATGGTGGGCAATAAATTGCATAAATATTGTCAATATAGTTGCAGTTATGAATTTTAACATGTAAACATTCAAGGTCTGAATTATTCGAAAAAGTATGGCACACCTCTGTTCTACCTGAATGGTGAGAAACAATAGCAACACCTCCATAACCATCAGATCTATCTTGACGATAAATATTATAACCAGAAATCCTTATATTATTATCTTCGTTTAACCAAGTTTCACTAATCACTGCAATGTGAACCTTTTCACGATTCAACAATACATCAAAATCAATTAATTTTTTTTTTAGGCTTTGCGCGTTCCACTGAAAAATATTAAGCTTACAAAAATTCTTACATAATAAGTTATCCATAAAGAGATTCAAGAATATTATTAAGTATAGGTAATTCTAAAATTTTTGCTTTAAAGTAAGATATCAGCCATCCTAAACCAAACGATAAAGCTTCCACAATTTTCTCCTTCAAAGAAATATTTCGCACAAAAATCACATTTTTCAATTTTTCTACAAGTTGGATAAATGACATTTGATCGCAATCCTGCCTCGCCTTCTCTTTCGAACGATGCGATGTCTTCTCATCAACATTAATGTTCATCAGTTCTGAATCAGTTGATGTATCCCAGTCCATAGAATTAATTGATTGATTGCTTTTATCACTTGTTTTAGTTCCCCTTTTAGTTTGTTTGATTTTTTTATTTTCATTATTTATTGTTTTCTTACTAGATTTAACGATTTTAAATGAAACTATTTTAACCGGATTAATCGCGTATATTTGGTACTTTTATACATTTTTGGAAACCCGACGTTTCGAACACTTTGCAGTAGTCCGTGGTCACGGGTAGACTGAGGTGGCATTCGTCTGTCAGTTGACATAATTATTATATCAAACTACCGCCAACGATTTCTTAATTGCCTCGCGTACTGCCCTGGATTCCTGCAGAATGAGCTGATAGTATCTTGCCCTCTGGTATGGTGGGTTTAGGGCAAGATACTATCAGCTCATTCTGCAGGAATCCAGGGCAGTACGCGAGGCAATTAAGAAATCGTTGGCGGTAGTTTGATATAATAATTATGTCAACTGACAGACGAATGCCACCTCAGTCTACCCGTGACCACGGACTACTGCAAAGTGTTCGAAACGTCGGGTTTCCAAAAATGTATAAAAGTACCAAATATACGCGATTAATCCGGTTAAAATAGTTTCATTTAAAATGTGTAATAATCGTGAAAATCAAAGAACTTATTAGATTTAACGATTTCAGAATAAGATTGTGTTTCATTTACAATTTTGTTGAAGTCTCGATACGAATTAAGTACAGGAAAACTTTCAATTGGATCTAAATTTGTTTTATCCTCTTGTATAGGAGACGGAGGTACGTACATCGTTAAAGCTCTTCTGTAAGTACAATTAAACTCTGCCATCAACTGCCTAATTCTCTTTTCTTTACCGTAAATCGGACACGTTCTCTCTAATGACATGTGGCCCTCCACAATTAATACATTTAAAGAGATTTATGTCACAATTATTATGGTATTTCGTACATTTGGGACATATTATGTGTTTTGATGGACAAAATCTATGAGTATGGCCAAATCTACAACAAACAACAACAACAACATAGCACTGAGTCACCGGAAATATATACGGCTCACCTTTTACTTTTAAGCCATATATAAAAATATATGGTGATAAGGAAGAACCTTTAAAACTGAGACGAACTGTTTCACTTTCTGTCCAATCGGTCCACCGATCTCATTATTTCTGCGCAATAACCAAATCCAACCAATAAATTTTAACAGATATTATTTCAAAATTTGATGAAATACTAGTTTGTACATCTTTTTCTGAAAGATTTAAGTCAATATCTCTAATAATACCATAGGATGTTCCAACTTCACTTGTTTTATAAAACTTCCAGCCTTTTTCCTGAAAAATTGTTGAATTGATCAACTTTTCTGCCTCATTTTCTTCTTCAAATAAAACAAAAATTTTATAAGGAGTAACATATTTAATTCTTATTATATTTAATATATTTTGGTCCTTCAAACACCTTGCTAGTTCTATCCGCTTGGGATTTTTCTCCTTACTAGTGATGCAAACTTCTATTTTACCGTCTTCTTCATCTATACTTTTTTCTGATAAATTTTTTCGATACTTCCTTTTACTATTTCTAGCCACCAATGTCCAAATCTCACTCTCATCTTCAACTCTTAATCTTTTTTTCCTATATCTTCTTCACTCTCCTCAGTTTGAAATATCACTTCGTTTTCATTAATGTTATCAATTTCATTTCTGTTCTCCATACTATCTTGCACGGATGACATACTAATTGCAACGTTATTCGTATTAGAAATAAGTCATAGTATTGTTTACACTGTACATCCGATAGTGCGAAAAGCACGCGACTAGCGTGGAAACCAGTTTCTTAAAACAACAACTTGTACCAGTATTGCTCGATATTGCAAAAAATACGTCCGTACTGTACAGCGACTACCACGTCGACCGGATGAGTATTTAATAAATGTTTCTTTTTCAAACTACTTCCTATTTTTATTACGCACATGCAGATTCAACATAGTGTTAAGGCACTCCATATGGCACACACAGTCCAATTATTTGGAGACTTTAATAAATAATAAATATACTTTATTTCACCTTAAAAAAAACAATGTGAAAGCTATATATTTTATTATATTTTTAGCTATATATATTATTATTTTTAATAATAAAAAAAAGTACATTAAGGTGGCAGCTTAAAGCAACCTTTGGATGTTGAAATTGAATAAAAGTGGGTGGTGCACTAAAGAGAATATTTACATAATTATGTAATACTAAAAATATATTAACTACATAAAATACAAACATATATTTATCAAGATATATATGTACATAAATATTACATGGAAAACATACATACATACATATACTATATGTACACACAAAATATAAAAACACAACAAAAAAATGAGCCTATTTAGTAATGTAACAATGTTAAATATTTAACTAAAGACAGAAGAAGAAGAAGAACAAAAGACGAAAAGATTTTTCAGTGGTTTTTTTTAAATATATAGGCTTTTGGCAGGTCTGATATAGGTAAAGAATTCTATAAACGGGCAGCTTTAATAATAAAGAAATTAGAGAAATAGGAAAAACAGTGCAGAAGAATTCTAGCAATAGATTGATATTAAATAACATCTCAAAAGCTTTTGACAGGATTTGGCAGGGATCTTATTGAAAAATCACGAAGTGTGACTGTAAAATCGACTGGTTGTGGGTTCAATCCCCACTCGAGGAGATGGAAATATTTACTTTAATTTATATTTCCATTTCTTCACTCTGGTGTCGAGGCAAAGCGCGACGTTGTTTTCTGCAACTCAACATGCAATGCCACCAGAATTCGGCAGAAAGTAGGGAACAAAGTGTCTTAATACTAGGTGTGCGGGATACAGCGTGAAGTTGATTTATTTTTTTATTTATAATCCTATTGGAAAGCAACCAGCATACGGCTTGCCCACTGGCTTATGTGCCTCGTTGTCAGATTTCTTAAGGGATAGAGAGACAACTCGTACAGTTATCGGGGATGGCTGCTCGTCGGATATAAATGGATGTAATCTTCATTCTATCCAGCACAAAAATATTTTTCAATTTCAAGTTATAGTTGATGAGATTTATGCGTTCAACCAATTAAACTTTAAAAGCTTAATAAATAAATAATATTAGCATAGATACTCTACCTTGAGGCCATCTTGACGCAGGGGCATAAGCGTGTGACTGTAAACACAACAGTTATGGATTTGATTCCCAATCAGGGGAATGATATATTTAATATTTAAATTTTCCTGCTCTAGAAGAAACTACCGAGACAAAGCGTAGCGCCACTTAACGCCACTCAACATGCAATGCATCAAAAATTCGGCAGAAACGGCGTTCCGTTTAAGTGTACATTAGGTTCCCAGGTTCCCTCTGCCTACCTTGCTATATACGGGATACAGTGTGAAGCTAAAACAATACTAACCTGCCAAAGTAGCTGTGTGTCTAAAAGCTCTCACTTGTGAATCAGACAGACCGGTGAGTAAAGAGATTATGTTGTCCATCAGATATTGATCATAGATAATAGAGTACTGGCACATCTTCACTAGGGTTTGAATAAACTCACAGAAGTTAGAGCGAAATTTCTTCCATGTCTGTCCTGTCATTATTAGAGGATATTCTCCACTTTCCTGTAAAAGTATTTTTTAAATTATTAACTAGTTATAATTATTGTAATGACCTAAGAAATATCGTAATAACAAAACATGTGCATGGATTAAAAAATTAAATCAAAATTAAATGCGCATGGACTGAGATACTATTTTAAATTTTTGCAGTTATATGCAAAATAATATTTAAAAAATAAAAATAATTCCACAATTTTGCCCACCATACATACGAAATTTCTTACATACGAAATTGGCGTTTTGTCGTACTAAAGAATTTATTATGGAGGAGAATACATCGCATACCACGACCAAGTTAGCTGCAAGTCGCGGTGTTAGTGATAAAACGGTTTTAATCCACTTGAAATAAATCGGGAAGATTAAGAGGCTTGAACAGGTTGGTACTTCACGAATTGAGTGAGCGCAGCGTTACATTACTTACCTGGCACAATAATGAAAGGTAAATCGAATCATTACCTGAGATGAGAAGTGGATTCTCTACGATAATTGAAAGCGCTCATCGCAATGGCTGGACCCTGGCAAGCCAGCTAAGTCCTGCGAAAATTGACCCAAAAAAGTTTCTTCTAAGCGTTTGGTGGACCAACGACACCACTAGGGTGTCGTTTATTAGTTTTCTCAAAAGTTGGCCAGACGATTACGGCAAACGTCTATTGTCAGCAATTGCAAACTATAATGAAAAAGCTAGATGATAAACAACCGAGGCTGGCCAATTGCTCTACGTCACTACTGCCTCTCGACCGCACTGCACAAAAGACGGCTACCAAATTAAAAGAGTTTCATTTGGAATGTGCAAAACATCCACCGTATTCTCCAACAGATTACCATTTGTTTCGAAATTTGGATCACTTCTTGCAATGGACAATATTCAACTCCGATTTGGCAGTCCAAACCGTTTTCAAATATTTTATTGATTCCCGTTCGAGTGGTTTTTTAGTAAAGGTATCAATGAACTACCTATAAGATGGCAAAATTGCAAAGGTAATAATGGTTCACACTTTGATTAAATAAATATATTATTTTAAAAAAATATTCGACTTTTAGTGCCACCCATTACAAACGCCAATTTCTTATGTATATAAGGACATATTAATATTAAAAAGTACTTACTTACTTAACTTCAGGCTTTATCCCTAGCGGGGTAGTCAGGGAAAACGGAGCGCCAAACGCTATGGTCTCTACATACCTCTTTCGCCTCGTCCACTGTCATCAACCTCTTTATACATGCCTTCCGGGGAGTCCTCATGCTTTTTACGTGACCTTCCTCCAGTATCTTTAATACTGCATTTTCGAAGGTCAACCGAGGTCTCCCCCTATCTCTCTTACCGCTCACTTTTCCATCATAAATCTTTTTTGCCATTCTTCATCACTCATTCGTTCGACGTGCCCAAACCAGCTGAACACGTTCTTCTTCATTCTCACCGTGACATCCTCGTTAGTACCTGCCATTCTGTATATCTCTTCATTGCGGATTCGATCAGCTAAGCTGACTCCGCATATCCTACGAAGAAATCGTATCTCCGCGGCATTCATCTTTCTTTCATTCTTCTTTTGTAATACCCATGTTCCGCTGCCGTATAACAGCGTCGGCACTAACACTGCATTGTGTACGGCCAAAAGGGCAGCTGTGCTGGTAGACATGTGGGATACTCTGTATCCCATGTTTTTTCCAAGAAATAAACAATAATTGATTTCTCCGAGTGGGGATCGAACCCACTATCGTCGCGATGACAGTCACACGCTTGTGCCACTGCGCACAATGGAAACAATAAAGTATTTTACTTTAATTCACCGTACAATGCAACATTTTTGTTTACATTTCAAATATTATTAACATTTTGTTTACAAAAAATAAATTTGATCGAATTTTACCACAAATTATTGTTATCCATGCATTTGTTCAAATAAGTACAAACCTCATCAAACTCTTGAGTCATTTTCTTAATAATGAGTGTGTGGTCCATCTGAGCCATGTCTGGAGTGACCTTCCCACGGCATCCGGACGAGTTGATGAAGAATTGCATAAGTTGCACTAGAGCACTCTCCTTGTTACTCTTGTATTCTTCAATCCATATGTCTACTACTTGCTGGAAAGAATATAATGTCATAGTAACATATATGATATAACAATTTATTTGATGTTTGAAAATTAATCAAAACAATTTAAAATTACAGACTTTTTGCATTAGAGGTTTCCTTGTTAGTTATATGAGTATACTTAGATTATGTACCCCACATACTTTACATTCATTATGCATGTACATTACCGTGTTTATTTCAATGTTTATTTCTGTCTGCTGGTCACCTTAATACATATTAATAACTACATATATTATTATGAATATGACTCTTAAAAAATAAAAATGGATAGTTTGTTTAGTACAACTTGTAATTTATAAAACAAATTTCACTGGCCCCCTGTCCATTGTTATAACCAAATTCTACAATATTCCCAAATGTGAATAACATTCTATCACTAATATGTATTAATTAATTATCCTTCAATTTCTCGCAGCCTAAATGGACTTTGTATAAAGTAGGCAAATTATGTCTCTCTTCAAGATTACCTATATATTATATTCAAACACATTATTGTTAATTTTCAATCACTTTAATGACAATATTATTAATTTCATGACAAGAGCATTATATCAACTTACCCTACTTTAATATTACTTTTGTAGTGTTGATGGAGATGAATAAAAAGTCTGTCTACCCACGGTTTACACTGAGTATATTCAATACCACTTTAACTACATATAGTTTAAACACAAATAGTAAATCACGACACAGTTTGTACAAAAGTTAACCACAAACATATATATAAAACAGAACACGATAAATACAGATTTGGAAGAAAATAATAAAGAAAATAAAGGAACGTATGGAAGCACATCAAGTGGCAAGCATCAACTGTAAGAATAAAATATGCCGTCGACAAGGGGGTAGGCGTGAATGTTGAACGCCTTACCGGTTCGGTCGACGGCAGCGAGCGCTTTCATATAAATATACTAAATATGAATTCTATTTTTTGTATTTTTGTAATTTTGTAATTTTTGTAATTGTCAATTTCAGCCTTAACTGGGAACATTAAGGTATTCGTGGATTATTGTTTATAGAGAATGACACAGCATTATAGAATGCAGACTGTTGTTTAGAACTCACTGGATGCACATGATGTTACTTGTGCTCCATTGGTGAATTCCATAGGTACAAATAAGTTTTAGCCTGGAGTTGTAAATCTGATAGGAGGGCAGTTTCTCCTTCTCAGAGTGAATGTAACGTGGTTCAGCAGTACAATTTTTTCTCAAAGCAGTGTCTGACTTTGTTGTTGACTTGGTGTATTTGCTCTATTGTGAAGTGATGTTTCCAAGTCCAAACTGATGCTGAGGGATGATTTTGTAATGGTCTATGTTATTTCATGGTTATGGATTAAGAAAATCTTCTCCCATAATTTTGAGAGCACAGGAGTGAGACTAATAGGGCGATGTGATGAGGGGTCATAACCCCCTACTACGATCCTGGCTGAGTATGTCATCAACTTAGTAATCTTTGCTACTATCATAAGATTTAAGCACATTTTCCAGAAGGTTCACAAACACTTCTGCTTTTTCAGCTTCTGTTCTCATCCCTAAATTTAAGTATTTAAGAGGGTGAATGTGTTCTTATGGCTTTTAGAAAGTTTTAGTAGCTTTCCAGAGTGAAAGTTCACCTTTACTCTGAAATTATACTATTTCAAGTGTATAACAGAGAGAGGAATTTGCATTTCTGTGACTAGCCTACATAAGTTTTTTTACAACTTTGTTTAAGGCTCTTTTGTCTATACACTGTTGATCAGATTACATCCACCATTATTTACTATCAGTCATTCTGTTCATAAGACAGTACTGTTGTTGTTACTTTTGTTGTTTTTATTAATTTTCTTGTTTTGTTAAGCGTAAAGTTTTTTATATTGGTTATTTTTTATATTTTAAAACATGTGAACCAAGCAAATCTGGACCAAATTAAATGGAAATTAAAAAATATGCAGGATAGGCAGAAAGAACCTAGTGTTAAGACACTCCGTTCCCCACTTTCCGCCAAATTCTGAAGGCATTGCGTGTTGAGTGGCAGAACTCAACACCGTGCTTTGCCTCAACACCAGAGCCAAGAAATGAAAATATAAACAAATATTTCATTTCCTCAAGTGGGAATTGAATCCACAACGCCTGCTCCACGATTGGCCTTATACATAAATGTTTTAGCAACAGTGTTTCTTTGTTTACATTTTGTTTCGTGTCAAAATTAATAGACTATAATTAAATCAGTCTATGGTTTATTTTGTACTTAATTAATAGTGATGGATTTGTGATGTGTTTCTCTATTTCTATACTGCTTTGTAATAGAGCTCATTGTGACACAAATTCTTTGTCAAAAACACCCCATAAAATATAGATGTTTTAAGATAAATAAATACAAAAGCTCAAATATCAAAACATAAATGCAATTTCATTCATAATAATTTTGTAACAACTTACATTTATTGCAGTCTTATTGAATCGCAGTATATTATATAGACTATTTTCATCATCCCCAGGTAAGAGTACAGGAGGAGGTGAATAAGCCGGAGGTGGTGCAGCGCCTCGACCTCGACCTCGCCCTCTACCACCACGTCCTCGCCTGCGCAGCGGGGGCGGAGGGGGAGACTCGGCCAGCCGTCCCACATATCCACCATCCCCGCCTCGACCTCTACTTCGCGTTATCCTCTTAGTCGGTGCTGGTGAAGGAGATCGGGTTTCTTCCTCCTGATCTTCCGCTTCTTCCCTAGGTGCCTCTGCCACGGTAGAATTAACAACGCCGCCCACATTAAATCCCGAATAGTTAACACTGGATATATCCGGTTCATGCACTGATTGTCCTCCATAATCAGTCATAGGTGTAGCCGGAGTCATAGGATTTACATATTCCGGGGGAGGATCATCCATTCGGATACGTTTCCCGCCTCGCCGATGCATATTTTATTAATGGCCTGATTTTGCGATAACAGGCGCAAAATAATCTGCCAGTGTCACATTAGAAGAAAAAAAACGAATGATACGAAGCAGTAAATTTTGTAGAATATTATGAACTGATAGAGATATAGTAGTGGATGGACTGGTTCAAACACTAAAACAAACAAAAGCTAATTAAAGTTTTGGATAATTAAACACAGTCTATATCTATAGTCTTCCTCCAAATCACACTCAATAATAGAATTATCTTTGACTCTTAATTTAGCCAGATGTAATGGCAGACACGCGTATTTATTGTTTTATGTGACACATTAACTACAAATCTATGTTACCATTGTATGTTCTATATTCTTCTCACCATGTTAAAATTATAATGGTACGGGTATAACGTATTGATCGCAAAACTTTCTGAAATCAATAATATAAATATACTAAACGACGCGCGAACAAGGAACATATACTAGTATAGTATACAATATACATAGAGTATATGTTCCTAGCTAGTAGCTAGTATAATACAACATAAGCACAGAACACATATACCCAAAGGGAACATAAGCGCGCGAAGATACTGGCGACTTCGACTTCACGACTTGACGAGTACAACGCGCAGTCGCGCATCTATGACCACAGTGCTGCCAACCTCAGGAAAGCAGAAAGCAGCAAATGGAACTAAACAATAAAAACAGTAGAAAACAGTAAAATATATAATATTATGTAAAATGTATAATAATTCATTAATAGCTCATGCTCAGCTCAGCTAATATAACTATTTTTATTTACAAAGAAAACAACGTTAAAATGAAAAGATCTAACAATTCTTTATTACAATTATTAACTTTATTTAATGGATCATTGTATGATATAATGAACCGACCGACCGGCTTTCATTTTTTTCTGAGGTGTGCTTTCGCGTTTTTTAGAGCTTTTGTTTTTTTTGTGTTGGCTTTCGTTTGTTTTCGGTTTTTTTTTGATAATTTTAATTTATTTCCTTATCTGATGGTATTTTTTATTATTTAAGAATAATAAATAATTTTAAACCTCTGTTTTGTGAAAATTAACGAGCTGCGATACTCATGGAGTAAATTGTTATGACCGGTCAAACCCAAGAATGTTGGCAATAATTCTCCTTTCAAGTCCCTTATATATCCTCATTAATAATAAATTATTTAAAAAATGAATATTATATAAAATATTAACTATTTTAATGTAAATAATAAACAAGTAGTCTAGACAAGTTTAATGATTAAGTGTTTACAAAAATATATTTTATGAAAATATTCTACGTGCCTTTTTAGTATATTCTTAGCCTATAAGTCTATACTTTAAGTTTTCAATAATAAAACGTGCTTATAATAGACATATGCTTATAATAGATAGCTTAGATGTAGCTACACAAACATCGATAGCAAAAATTTTTAAAAATAATGTCATTGATCGTCCGAGTTTTTTTAAATATTGCCACAGGATATAACATACTGCTTATATTGGGTTGTAATAATGTTAGCATGCAGAGCTTTACTCTCCAACAGACCGGACGCCACGGCAGCAACGCAGAGATGAGTCTTAAGCTGCATTCTCCTTATTTTAGCACATGAGTCGTCTTAGATATTTTTATTTTCTTCTTTTAGATTATAAATTTTTCGGTGATCCTTATTATATATACTTACTTTGACATTTTGAATAAAATCTGTAACCAGCACATTCCATGTATTTGGAATGAGTTATTGATAAAGTTCCAACATGTTTTAATTATATAAATACATCATGATCATATGATTGATTGATTGATTGAGACATCATTGCCAGCAAAATGGTAAAAAAAGGCAATGACGCTGGTTGAAGACAATGATTTTATATGAAAAATGGGAGAATAATGATTATTAGATTTTAGAGTAGATAAATGGATTAGATCTGCTGCAGCTGTAGTCCTGAATATTAAAAATATTTCTAACAGGTTAACTCACGGCTGGTTCGCGATATAAAAAAATATGTTTAAGCCAATTATAATAAAAAAATACGTAATATGTAAATTTTGTCAGTGAACTCTTTTCTCTTCTCGGATTCTATTCTTTTGAACCGTTATGCCATATACAGGATGGAAGTGTCAGCTCTCCTTTTACGGGAACAGCATATAGGGGAAAATATTTTTAACCCGCACCTAAAGAAATTAATCAAGATGCCTCAACAACTTAGACAGAGGATTTTTTTCATTTCACGATGTTTATCCATACCTGTATTTCGTGTAACGCAGTTACGCATAAATACCAATAACGTAAACACAGTATATGACTACAACAATACTACTAAAGGTAAATCAACGACCGGATTTCGGAATGAGGCGTATGCGGCGGATTCCTTTGATAGGTTTATGTTTGCGTGCGTCGTTCTTGACAAAGGACATTTTATATTACAACAATAATTTTATTATTTATTTTGTTTAAAAATATTACTTCTTCATTTTTTGGGAAAAATAATATGTATTAGGCTTTTATAGAGTAGTTAAAACTGTGGTTTAATTTAAAGTGGTGCTGACACTTCCACTCTGTATATTGTACTAAATAAGTTGCCATATAACAATACTACCATCTAAGTACAAAGTAAATGGCAACTACTTGCCTATGACGGCATTGAGAAATGAGATTTGAACTGTCATATTTTTGATCGAATGATTTTTTGATATAAAGTAGCTTCGTGTTTGCAAATAAAATATTAAAATGGCTAAGAAAACTTATGATTTATTATTCAAACTTCTTCTTATTGGTGATTCTGGTGTCGGCAAAACATGTATATTGTTCAGATTCTCAGATAACCATTTTACAACGACATTTATTTCAACGATTGGTAC
This sequence comes from Heliconius himera, assembly GCA_021202915.1. Classification (NCBI taxonomy): domain Eukaryota; kingdom Metazoa; phylum Arthropoda; class Insecta; order Lepidoptera; family Nymphalidae; genus Heliconius; species Heliconius himera. The sequence continues at coordinate 612,662 of JAJHJA010000427.1, forward strand.
GAAACTTACCATCCTTATATTTTATTTTCATGCTGACTTATATCGAAATCAGCAATTAATTTTCAAGTGAAAAATGCCTGTAGTGCTTAATTAAACTTATCATTTATTTATTTGGTGTTTTAACTTTTATTATCGCTAACCAGTTTTACCCACGTCTTTATATCTGGTAATATTTTGAGGCCTACGAGTTCTTAAAATTCGAAAAAAGTTAAATGTTATATGTTAATTCGTTCATATTGTTAATTTTATGTTCACGCAGGTATAGATTTTAAAATCAAAACAGTAGAACTTCGCGGCAAGAAAATCAAATTACAAATATGGGATACAGCTGGACAGGAAAGATTCCACACAATCACCACATCGTACTACCGTGGTGCAATGGGAATAATGTTAGTTTACGATATAACTAATGAAAAAACATTTGATGATATTGTGAAGTGGTTAAGAAATATAGATGAGGTATGTAATTTTGTATTAAAATTGTCAAGTTTAAATTTTTGCTTAATGGATGACACTATACTTAAATTGTCTCTTGTAGCATGCTAACGAAGATGTGGAAAAGATGATATTAGGAAACAAGTGTGATATGGAAGAAAAAAGGGTTGTCAGCAAAGAGAGGGGAGAAGCTGTGAGTATTATTTTATTAAACTATTGTTTTGTTTCAAAATATCTGTAAAATCCTTTGTTTGTATAATTCAATTTTTGACTAGTAAATAAAATAAATAGCAAAATGCTAACCATCCAATAGTAAGCTTTACTATATTTTTACATTTTAAAAACAGGTTTAAGTAAAAGATTACATTATGTTTTTGAATATCTTTAATTTTTATGTCTTTGTTCTGCTTATGGCAAGGACAGAGAGACAAGGTTCTCTGTTCCCTTGAACTTGATACACTATATGTTGAGTGACAAAACTCATAGCCATGCATCGTCCACCAGATTGGGGAAATGAAAATCACATTTGCAGTTAGATGCTGTCCCACTGTGCCAACAAGGTCTCATATAACATTTTGTGTTGCTTAAAAATATAATTAATATGTGAAATCAAGGAGTGTGGAACAATATACAATGTTTAACAACATTTACTGACGCACTCATTACATGTTGGCTATATTTAACAATTAAACACATTTGCTCTACTTTAGCCTCTAACATACACTTAATTAGGTTTATATTTGTTAAATTGAAATGTTTCCTCTCAACAATAATAATGCTAGGTCAATTAACTTTTCCTCTTGAACCAATATGAAATTTTATTTTGTATTAATTTTTTTTGAAGTACTTACTTTTTATAAAATACAATAATTTTAAGGTTCCATACAGATTCAAAGTAGGATCATTGTACAACCAGTTTTTATCCAAAGGAACATGCGTGTGTCTCTGTCTTTCAAGACGCTTTTGCAAGGAAAAATGCTATTTTATTTTAGTCTGTTTGTTAGCAGTTTTTCTTAATCACGCAATATCAAATAATATTTTAGTAAAGATGAAATGCATGAAAAGATGTAGTTGTTTGAAAATTTATGAGTTTATATTTTATGATATATAATTAATGATTTTATATCGAGGCCAGTTGTGGCGCAGGGGCACAAAGTGTCCCTGTAAATCGACTGGTTGTGGATTCGCTCCCCACTCGAGGAGATGAAATATTTACTTAAATTTATATTTCCATTTCTTCCCTCTGGTGTCGAAGCTAAGCGCGGCGTTGAGTTCTGCCGCTCAACATGCAACGCCTCCAGAATTCTGCAGAAAGTGACGAACGGAGTGTCTTAACACTAGGTTCCCTCTGCCTACCCTGCTGTGTGCAGGATACAGCATGAAGCTGATTTATTTATTTAATTTTATATTTTTAGTAGCATTAGCTCTGGCCTTCAGTGTGTTTATATGATATTACAAATGTATACATGTTGGGTTTATGCAAATCATGTGAGTTATTAAAGCAACATCAGTTGGATTATTATTATAATATTCATATCTTTTATTTATAGTATGGTGTCATAACTCTTTCTTCGTGTCCGAGTAGGTACTTAACCTACTCAGAGATGAAAAAAGAGTAAAAATTTGGAAATGTTAATAAAATTTAAAAAGAACTTTTTCAAAATCAAGCTTTAATTATACAGGGTGTAACTGAATTAAAGCTTATTCTTTTGTCATAAAAAACATATGAGTGAAATTTTTCAACAACAATGCATTACTATAAATTTAATTAAAGATGATTGCATGATTCTTCTAGGCAACGCTGGTGTAATGTATTCTACTATTATTGAGTCGCAGATCGCGCACGAGCACGGCATCCGCTTCATGGAGACGTCGGCCAAGTCCAACATCAACATCGAGCGCGCGTTCTCGGAGCTGGCGGAGGCCATCCTGGACAAGGCGGCGGGGCGCGAGGCCGACGCCGACCTCGCGCGCATCGCCGTGGAGCGCCGGCCCTCGCGCGCGCCGCCCGCGCGCGCCTGCTGCTCCTAGGCGCTATTCGTGTGCAATAACACACTATGTGTTCATGTTTATCTGATTTTCATATATTAGGAACATTTTAAACGGAACTTAGAACGAGAGTGGCTTAACTTTAAAAAATACAGTTTTTGGCAAAAATGCAACAACAAGTGTTTTTATTGAGTCTTAAACAAAACTTATAGTTTGGTCACTGTTATTCTAGCGTTGCGTCGCAAAAATAGTGCTTCAAGTCTTCATAATTTACTTTGTGATTTTTTTATCTCGTATCGTACTCTAAGAGATCGTCTAATTAATTTATGCGAAATCGTTGAAGAAATATCAAAATCGTGTCTCTTTTCTTGGTGTTTATTACTAGTTTATGTACTAAAACAACACACAACAACTTATCATTCACATTTCACTCATACATTAGGTCGATTGCCATTTCGTTTGTTTATTTTGAAGCTTGTACTTACGACACCGTGCTTAATACGCTACTCAACCACTAGTAGTAGTCTATATAGTAAAACTTAGTCCAGTCGCCGTTCACAAGCTATTACAATATCATACAATTACAAGAGCGTACTTACGAGCGTAGTTTACTAAATTACACTAAAAATATTTAAATAGTAATGTAAGTAAAGCATTATACACTTATTATCGTACGGTGTATGTGTCTCGTCGGTTTTTACCCGCTTTTATAATAAATATCGGCATTGTATATTATGTTCATAATAAACAACCTATGGAAGACGCTTGTTTTATTTTACCCCAAAGTCCAAATATATGATTAGGAAGCCGCGCTAAGACAGAGGCACAGTGTGTGACTGAAAAGGCAACAGTCGTTGTTAATTCCCTCTTTGGTGAACAAACTTTTCATTTCCTCACTTTGGTACATGTGTATATGTGTTCTGTGCTTTGGTACTGGTGGACGACATATGTGGCGCTGAGGTCCATCACTTAATACACAATGTCTCCAAAATTAAGCGGAATGTGGGGAAGGGGGTGTCTCAACACTGGGCTTCCTCTGCCCATTCTGCTATTATATATAGGGTACAGCGTGATGCTATACAATAAATGTTTACATTTAATAGTAACCTAGTTGATTTCTTCTTGCAAACAAGTATAGATACACGATAACGCGGGTTATCGTGGGGTCGCGCGACACGTCGAGCACTCACACCCCACAGTGCGCGACCGCGGCTGTTCGTAGCGAGCGCTGTATAGTGCTCCATTTACTATGATTTGGAAGTATTGTGCTTTTTTCTTGTTTATTTTTGCACGATGGACGACTGCTCTAACGGCTAATGATAGTAAGTATAATTTCAAAATATAATAATTCGAGAGAGTATAACTGTTTTCATGTAACTCAGAGAACCTAGTGGTAAGACGTCCCCCCTCCCTCCATCTATTTTAGAGACATTCCATGTCTTTGTGCCAGACTCAGAGCTAGGAAATAATAATCTATACATATATGTAATAAAACTGTAACTTATCGCTGTCTGTACCTGGACGATACATGAGAAAATCTATTATTGGGGGTATGTATTGACGTGATAGAGCCCAAAACAATGATTTTTAAAATTTTTATCTGTTAATTTTATTTAGTATTTGTTTTATTTTAATCGGGGAGCAGAAAGTGTGACTCTAAACGCGATACGTTGTGTGTTTGATTCCCACTCGTGGAAATGAAATAATTAATATTTTCATTTCTTTGCCGGTGTCCAAGTAAAGCGCGGAGTTGAGTTTCGACACGCAATGCCTTCAGAATTCGGTGGAAAATGGTGAACCTAGTGTTTTAACACTAGGTTCTCTGCCTACCCTGCTGTTTGCGTAAAGCCGAAAATAATAAAAAAAAGTGTTTTATTGAATTGACTAAAACATAAGCTATCAATGTGTGGCTATTGTCTTTAAAGTGATTGTATTCGATTACGAAATAGTAATTTTGATAAAAATAAATATGTAGGACATGGGGGCGATGGCGCGTGTCCCTAGTAGGTGATCTAAATATAACTAGGTCTTCGAGTGGGGAGTGAACTTGCAATCATCGCGTCTACAGTGAGACGATGACCATTGCGTCACGATAGCCTGAATGGAGATTTTTTAATATCAATGAAACTTTAAACAGTATTTGTAGTACACTGATTAACGCTTACAAAGTATATTTGACAACCTACGACTTTACCGCACAGCGACGGAGTGCGTGATCGAGCTGCAGTGCGCGGAGTGCCTCCCCGAGCACATGCCGCTGGTGACGTCACACCGCGCCGCCGCCGGCCGCGTGCGCGTCCCGCACGCGCACGAGCTGCGCCTGTCGTGCGGCGCCGGCCGCCTGCTCGCCTACCCGCTGCGCGCCGAGCTCAGCGCGCGCTGCGAGGCCGGCCGCTACCGCGCCGCGCCCGACCGCCGCCTGCTCGCGCTGCTGCAGCTGGGCTGCCAGGAGGACGTGTTCGAGGACGTGCTGCACGCCGCGCCGCACTGCGCGCCGCCGCTGCAGGGCCGCGCCTACCACCTGCGCGAGGCCGGCGCCGCGCGCCACCTCGCCGAGCTCTGCTACGACGAGGACCGCGGCCGCGCCGCCTTCGCGCGCGTCTCCAGCGCGCCCGGCAACGCGCTGCCGGCCGCCGCGCACCGCCACGACGGCGCGCCGCTGTCGCTGCTCGGCAACCTCAACGCCATGCTGGACTCGCGCACCACCGCCGACGTGGACCGCCTGCTGTCCGACGACGCGCGCCTTCAACGCCGCCTGCGCGAGCTGCTGCGCCACGACGACGTGGAGCTGGCGGGCCACGCGCTCACGGGCGCGCGCCTGCTGGCCGCCGCCTACTTCGAGGACCAGAACGCGCGCGTGGCGCAGTTCGCGTCCAACAAGGTGGCGGCCTGGGGCAGCGTGGCGGCCGGGAACCTGGCGCACCTGCAGCAGGACGTGGCGGGCGCGCTGCTCGCCGCCGCGCCGCGCGTGCTGGACGTGTACGCGGGCACGCACGGCGCCGCCGCGGTGCGCGTGGACGACGGCCGCCGCGACCTGGTGTTCGCGGAGCGGTTCCCGGTGCCCAAGTACTTCTGGACGATAGTGCGGGAGCGGTCGTCGGGGCGCAGCATGGCGCTGGTGGTGCTCAACGACCCGCTGGTGGCAGTGAGCGAGATTCGCGAGGCGGTGTTCTGCGAGAGCATGTGCGGGCGCGTGCGGTGGGCGCGCGCGCTGCGCCGGCACCGCCGCTACGAGGCGCCGGCGCTGGGGCTGGCCTTCTGCTGCAGCGTGCGCGCGCTGGCGGCGCGCGTGCCGGAGGTGCCGCGCGCGCTCGTGCCCGAGCCCCCCCTCAACGGCACCGACGACGACACACTCCTCACGGACATCTAATATTCGTCTTATTTCAGTAATATATTTAATTAAGTATTGCGTCTATTATTACGTAATTTAATTCTTAGGTTTCATAAAGGCTCTTCTAGATGACGCGAAGATACGAATAGCGCAATCGTGAGGGGTAACCAAATGCTTAGTGTGACGTCTCTTACTTTGTTATTTTAAAAAAATATTATAAATTCTGTACATTGTTTTCGTAATGTTGTATTATAACGTAACGTATAACGTATAAAGCTGAGGACCCTTTCCCATGTCACACAAACTCCGAAACACGTTTCGTCGAACCCCTCAACATGTGACGTCAATTATGAATGGCGTCTTAAAGGTCCTAAGATGATACACTACTTTCAAATCTATACAAATATAAAACAAGTTTGCTAGTTTAAACGCTAACATCTCTGGAACTACTGGTCGGATTTACTTTGTTTTTGTTTTGTATGACAGCTACTTACTATTAATTCTTTGTTAGCCTTAAATAACGACATAACAATAAAAAGGAACGCCATCGTATTACTTTAACCGCGTGCGTTGCAGAAATAATTAAATATATGAAAGTACATTATACTACAAAAACATTCAATCTTATTAGTTCTAAAATAAAGTCCGCGACGCCGTACATCTATCTTCTAAAATATGTCACAATAAGACATTTTGTGTAAAAAATATTGAAAAATGATATGTCACCGTATTTTATTCTGCAAAGATATTGAAAATCACGAGCGAGCGAAACTCTGCCTACTCTGCTGTGTGCAGAATACAACGTGAAGCTGATTCTTATGACAATAAGCAACAACATACTTTTCCAGATTTTCTGCAGACGTTTAAACTTGTGACGTTTGTCACTTAATATTAATTTAAAGGCGGAAAATGACCTTTCGACATCAACTGACGTTGCCAAACAGAATTTTAAAATTTGATCGCAGAAATCTCTTCAGGCTTCAGGCAGTTTTTCTGATACCGTTGATTTATCAATCAAAAAACTGCCTGAATTCGTATACGAATCGATTTTTTTTATTTCCTCGAGACCGGGATTGATATACAAAACTGCGTGGGCTAAGGCGTTGTATAACACGCCTAACACGTAGCAGAGAAACACTATCAAAGAAAAACCTCCCAAAATATGCAATATTTTTTTTTGGGAACGCTACTAAAACACAATTATGTGCAAATGTATGTAAATGAAGTGAGTGACACTTCATTCAGATATGACATTGACGTCTCTTAAAGACAAGAAAACAATATATTTTAATATTTAATTTAATTAATACGAACTGGTGAAACAATAGCTTTAAATGTTGTTTCTCTTTTCAGGTCAGCTTGTGATTGATTAAGGTTGAATGTTTGTAAAAGTGTGAACATTTATTTATGTAATAAATCTCTTTTCAGAGCAACTCAATTCTAGTTATAGTTTTACTGTTCACCCTAATATCCAAGGATAATTATAAAACACATTATATGTATATAATCCAATGACTACTTATCACACTAATTACTACCTTATATTTATACATCAACTATATTAATAACTTTGTTTCTATTATTACTAATATAATTTACTTATTTTTATAAATATCAATAAATGAATAAAACATTATTAAAGACATATTTTATTAAAAATTATAATAGCATTATTCATTTGTATTCCTTCAATCCTTCTCAGCGATGGCAGTGAGGTGTCTATCTATTTCACTCTCCGTCAGTACCCTAAAAATAGAAGAAAATATCTATTCATAACTAACAAATGAAAATATTTAAAACGACGAGGGACAGTGTCTTATTGAACAAAGAAATGGTTATCAAATTATTTTCATTTCTTCGCTGTTATACAAACTTGCGGCATTGAGATCTGCCAAACAACACGCAAATGCAATATCTACAAATAATTGGGCAGTGCGTGTGGAATGAAGTATCTCAACACTATGTTCCCTCTGCCTGCCCTGCTGTATGCTGGATACAGCGAAATGCAGCTTTGCTTTGCTTTAATTCAAAACACGAAAATAAAGTATAATAGTTACCTGAACTTAGGATCGGCTTTAGACGCAACCCCAACTTCAATCTCCGACGCCCTGAAGTCCACAGAGAGCACCTGCGAGAGGCAGGCCACGGCGAGCTGCACGACGTCGTCGTGGTTGAGGTCAGCTCTCTTCTTCAGCTTCTTCTCGAGGTAGGCGTTGGCGTCGGTGGCCTTGGAGCCCGCTGCCACCGCCTTGTACGAGCAGTAGTAGCCAGATGGGTCCGTTTTGTACACGCTGGGACCAGACTCACTGTCGTATGCTATTACCATCATGCCTGTGACAAACAATAATAAGATTGAAAGTGTAAATTACTCGAATCAGACTCATCCACTAGGGATGAAACCTATTCCTCACATAAAGTAAAAGTTTATTTTGTAAATATTAGTAATATCATGATTTTAACTTCATTAAGAAAATTGTCGAATCTAAAAAATAAAAATAAACAAACTTTATTAGACCACAAGTAAATAACATGATTTAAATATAAATGTTATCCCTATTGACCCACTGCCCAGTGACAGTATCAATATGGGATTGCGTCTTGATAAACTTACTGCATCCAAGTGGGCGCATCTCAGCATTCTGTGTGTACACTTGTGAGATGTCAGCGATGCGGCGGCACAGGATGTGCACAGGGATCTCTGTGCCGTACTTGTACGTCCAGTTGGCCGCCTCGTAGCGAGCCCTCTGCACCTGAGACCTGCTGTCCGCTAGAAGTGTGTCAGTGTATTATGATTAATAGTAACCTTAGAATCGAGCATAACATCCAACTGTAGATGCGATGTTTATGGTAACTTACGAAATGCTGAATTGTACAATATCATAAAATAATAATGCCCATTCTTTTTTTTTCCACTGCAAGAAATTAAATATCCATAGTAGGAAATAATCAAAAGATTAAAATTGATATACATAAATTTAGAAGAGTTAAAAAAAACTGTATATACTTCCATTACTTGTTTCCCAAATTTTGATACCCAATAATTCAGTCAGTTTTCTTTACTTATTTGGAACACCTAGTATGAAACTAAAAGATTAGCATTTGTTTCCACCTAATAGATTTACTTCTCATGTATAACATAATAACATAAGCTGAAAGTATCTCCACATTATGTTAGTCATATTTTTTGGGTCTGTAATAAATTGATTTTGACATGAGATTTTATGGTAAATGAAGGCAACTATAAATATAGACCAAAAAGTTCATGAGAACACAATTGATAAAATACATAAGAAATGGTCTAGTGCATAATTAAGCTTTTATTTTGTATGAATTATTTAATGAATAATGTGAATTATGGGGGCCTTTATTTACATAAATTAAGGCATTGCAGCAAGGATGTGCGTTGTAAGCAAATGACAAAAAATGATGTGAAATTATATGTGTGGAAGTGAGATCACATGTGTAGATGTGAGACAACTTGTGTGGATATCTGGTCAAATGTATGGACGTGAGATCATATATGTAGGTTAGATATCACATGTGTGGATGTTCGATCACTTGTTTATATTTGAGATCACACATGAGATTATAAAGATAAATACATAAATTAGTTTACTGTGATGCATCTGAACAATGACCTGTCTCTTTGTAAATGTATCCTGAATTTCAATCAGTATGGGATGCAAAGTAGTAGGAGAAATTCACTCATTTCACCATTACCAGGCGCTGGTGAGGTGATGCCTCTGATGGTTTCCTCAGTAAAACACATATTACTCTCATACTTCGGAGCATTAAGTCCTTACATTTCACTCTGCCAGCCAATGAAGGCAACATAGTAAAGGCATGATTTAAATAATTCATTTAATAAAGATATATCCATAAATATGTTACAATATGTCTTTGTAAATATAAAAAATTAAAAGTCACATTGCAAAACACATAACTCATTGAGAAGCTTTTATTATATCTCTATTTTGCACCTCTGTATAACACCCTAGGTGTACTTGGGTATCTTTTAAAAATTCAAGGTGATTATCCTTATAGATTTGAAGAGATACCCCTCTTTTAAAATTGAGCAAAATAAATACAAATGATTACCACAAAAAAACCTAGCTAAGATAGTAAAAAAGGGTAGGAAACAATGATAGTTTTTTTCCTATATATATGTATATATATATTTTATTTAAGACAGGGGCCCGTTACATAAATATGGCTGAGTTACCGCCCAAAAAGACCTAAAGCTGGTCCAGCCACATCCAAAGTAAGTTTGACTGGAGTTACACAGAATAACATTGACACTTTATAATGATGAGATATACCAAAACCTCCTGGGCCCCAGAGCAGATATTTACGGATTTGAGTGTTCTTATTTTATTTCGGAGCCATTTGGGCTTAGATTAAAAGAAATATATTGTTTAAATCTTTATGAATCATGTATTTTTTTGAACATTTTAAATGACTAAAATTTGTAATATCATGTTGTAAGACATCTAATTGCTTACTGGAATGTAAAGGTATTAACAAATTGTAAGTGATGGTATGCAGCTATGAAGTTGTTAAAGCACATATCAAATGTGATAACCAGGGTGCCAGGAGGATAAAGCCTTCTTCAATAAATGGACTACCAACACAAAAAAATAATTCAAATAAGTAGATCCTGAGATTAGTATATTGAAGCACTCTCTGGTGTTTAATATAAGATTAAATTTGTTATTTGAATTGGTTAGATTTTGTAAATTTAAGTTTTTGAACATTTTAATTTAACTTTTAGCAATGTTTACTATTAGATTGAATTAAACTGGTATTTATTATGAATTTATTGGTATAAAGAACAATACACTAAAGCATAAAATCCAGCAGTTCTTACCAGTCATGCCAGTCATCACGCATCCTATGTGGTCAGTCAGACGGAACAGATGTGTGACAGAAGCTGGATCCAAGAGGCGGTCGGGAACCTTACGCTGAGCCGCCACTACTGCCGTGTCGGCGCCTCTTAGAGCCACCGACGTAAGGCCTCCTTGGTTAATCGCTTTTAATGCATATTCTGAAATTACGTATATTTAAACATTACAAACTGTCACACATTGAAAGTTGTACTAGTTTACTAAGTACATAAATACTTAAAACTAAAACTAAAGTTGTTTGTTATAGTTATTGAATAAATTAACAGTATAACACTTACCAACTTGATATAATCGGCCTTCAGGAGAGAATATAGTAATATGTCTATCAAATCCTGCGCTGCTTTCACGAGCCATTTTAATTAAACTTGGATAATAATTTATTTAATGTTTTAAAGCAGAATGTTTGACAGCCGCACAGCGAATGACAGAAACGCTTGCAATTGTTCAATTTTCAACACTCATGGTAAGTCTGTTCTCTATGATGAGTTGACAACATATTATTTTACTATGTATAATTAAATCACAAATTAATAATAATAATTATATACCTAAATTAATAATACGATAATTAATTTCGGTATTGAGGATAATTCATTAAATTAAGTAAAAATATATATAAACAATACTAATTATAATAAACTAAAAATGCTTTTTGATTATATATTTTTTAATTTCTATTTATTTTACTAAATCAAGTCAACTTATTTCATTTCGTTCCTTTCTCTTTTTCTGTCGAGTAACAAGTACTCACCTTATAGTGTTTTATATTTATAGCTTATTACCAGTTAGAAAATTTAATTTTATGTTACAGCTGGCAATCCCACTTCTTAACGTATATTTTGATTTTCCACAAATTGACAATCACCGCGGCTTGTTATGTCAGCAGTCAACTAGTCAGTCAGTTTTCATTTCGCATTAGTTGCCTGTGTTAGTGGCTGTGTGAATTAATTTTTATTTGAGTTAAGTTCAATTTTCGTAGTTAGCGTATTATTTCCGTATTAAAAGATCGGGTTTAATACGCTGGATTCTTTCCTCTACAATTCATCATAATTTTATGTCAACTATTATTATTTTATTTGATTAAACATGCAAGAAACCGTTACAAACACAAATGAGAGGAAATCTCTGTTTTCTTCATTCCTTGAGGTCCTGGAAGCTCGGGAGAAACAAGCACAAGCTGATAGACAGCTCCAAGAAGAAAAATATCAAAGAAGGACCCAAAGAATTTATGATTTTCATGGTAATAAGTTTACAGAAATAAACAGTTACAATTTGAATTTTTAGAATAGTAACCATATTAAAAAGTAAAATGAAAATTAAATTTTAATTTACTATCTGTTTTCTATGCTATTTGATTTATTTCTTTTTCTTTTATGCACGAATTTAAAAAATATTATAATTTTTTAAATTTAATATATTACTATAAAATATTTCCTTTCAAAATTATAAAGTCATACATTTTTAATTAAGTTATTACTTATTTATGCTTTATTTTATTGACATTATATATGCTCTTAAAAAACTTTTCAATATTACCAAATTGAAGATAATCAAATTGTACACAAATATTTAAATGTTTAATGATAATTATGCCATTAGTAATTATCTGAGTGAAATTAAAACTGAAGGAATAGATAAGTAAATATTTTATAACTTTGAAATCTTATTATATTTTAAATACCTTGTTTGCAGTGCAGTTTGAACTTGCACTAAAATGTGAGAACATAATTACTCATATGCTTTTAAAATAATATTGTTATTTTATCATATATATTAAACAAGTAACAGGACGTAAATAATAATAAAAGTTTGAATTTTAAATAATTTTAAAGTTCTTCAAAGTTTTAGATAGTTATGTTTATATGTACCAAAACATAATTACTTTCTACAATTGAATAGCTGTGCCAATAATTATATTTTACAGAAATTACAGAATTAATTTCTGTCAAAAAAGATATTCTGTTTTTGATAGTTCAAACTTGTAATACAAACATTTATTTTCTGTATATTAAATAATATGAATTATTTAATATAATTATATGATTTATTTAATATCTCATTATTTAAAATACATAAAATAAATTTACAAGTTTATGCTGAAATATTAATGAAAAAAATGTAAGAGAGATCCAAAAGGCTGTTGTGGCAGGCTCAAGGAGGCTTTAGACCTAAAAGAGGGTGTATGGATCAGACCTTTTCCCTCCTCATGATCACTGAAAAAATCTTGGCTATTAACTAGAAGTTTTATGCTTTTCTGAAGTTGGAAAAGGCATTAGACAGTATTGTGAGAATGAAATTATGGGAGTTACTACTCCAGTATAAGGTGAGCGGATCTTTGCTGCAGGCTGTAAAGTTTCTTTACAGAGATCACTCAGCCTGCGTGTGAGTAGGAGCTGGCATGTTGCCCTGGTTTGACATCCAATCCGGTGTTAAACACAGATGCGCCATGTCAGCTTGGTTGTTCAATTTGTATTTGGATAGTTGTCTTAAAGTGACATGGGTGTGAAAATTTGAGTGTAAATTACTTGCTGTGTGCAGATGATACAGTGTTCATTGCGTCATCAGAATGCCATGGTTCCGATCTATCTAACTACAGGCTTATTGCTATCACCCCCCTGCTCTTAAAGTGATGGAAACCATTTAAATGGCCAGCTGTTGGTTTACCTGGAGGATCACCGATTCATTAATGACAGTATGGCTTCCGTCATAGCCGCTCAACTGGTGATCCTAGTATACCTAAGCAACCGCTGGGCTGCGGCTATTGAAAGCAAGGGAGAAGGCCCGGCAGTTAGTTTGGACATGGCCAAGGCCTTCGATCGCGTGTGGCATGAGGCGTTCCTTCGAAAATTTTCCGAGTATTTATGCAAGTGAATCACTAGCTTTCTCACTGGGCGCAGCATAAAGGTACGCTATCGACGGTTTTTGCTCAGAAAACATGGCCGTGAACGCTGGCGTCCCCCAAGGCTGTGTGCTGTCCCCTTTGCTGTTTCTTCTGCATATCAGTGCCATGTTAGAGGATTCTAGCATTCATTGCTATGCGGATGGTAGCACAGTGGACGCTGTTTACTCTGGCTGCGGCTGTTCTCGGGAAAACGCTGAACAGTGCCGAAATAAACTTGTGTCTTCTGTTGAGACAGCCCTGGAGAATGTCTCCTCATAGGGTGAAATTTATAAAGGAAAAACTTGGTCCAATTTAACCCTTTGAAGACACAAGCTTGCGCGTTTACTACAAAAAGTCCCATTTATTGTATCGCCTATAGTCTTTCAAAACACTTCCCTTACAGCCGCGCCCAGTATCAGCATATTGGGCCTGAATGTTTCGAGTGACTGCCAGTATCGCAATCATCTGGAAAGCAAGGCCAAGTTGGCCTCGAAAAAACTGGAGGTCATCAACAGAGCGAGACGGTACTTCACACTAAAACACCGATTGACCCTATATAGGGCCCAGGTTCGGTCTCATATGAAGTAATATTCTCATCACTGGGCTGGCGCACCCCATTATCAGCTTGATCCATTTGATCGCATACAACGTAAAGTCGTTCAAATCATTGGGGACCCTATGTTTCCATAAAAAAAGGTATTAGTCACTACTCTGAAAGAAGAGTGTGAAAATAATGGTCTAAGCTTGAATGTGAGTAAAAAGAAGGTTCTGGTATTTAAAAGAAATGAAGAAATGATGGAATGCAAGATCAATATAAAGTATGTGGTAGAGGTGGATGATACGAGATGGACGTAGAAAGGCATATTGTTGCCGATAACATAGTTTATGTTGCCTTAGTTTCATTGATGAGAGGGCAATTCAGCGCAGCTGTACTTTTTGGCATGCCCAATGCAGTTGGCCGCTGTTATACAGTAGCGAAACGTAGACATTACAGAAGAAGAATGAAAGAAAGATGATGTTGTGTGCGTTCAGTCAGCTTAGGTGATCGAATCCTTAATGAAGAGATATATACAGAATGGTAGCTACTAGCCTCAGGAAGAACGTGCTCAGTTGGTTTGGGCACTTCGAACGAATGACTGATGAAACAATGGAAAAAAAGGTGCATGAAGGAAAAATTAGCAGTAAGAGTGTGTTCGAAAACACAGTATCAAAGGTACTGGATGAAGGTCACGTTAAAAGCATTAGGGCCCTCCGGTGGGCATGTATGAAGAGGTTGATGACAGTAGACGAGCCGAAAAAAGTATGCAGAGTCTGTAGCGCTTGGCGCTCTATACTTTTTGACTACCCCGTTAGGGATGCAGTGTGAAACTAGATTAGATTAGAAATATACATATCATTAGGGTTCGTTACAGTGCAAGGGCGAGGCATTTGACTGTAATTGTGGGTTTAATTCCCACATTGAGAAAGTAATTATTGTCAATTCTTTGCTCTGTAACAATAAAAGACAAAACACAGTGTAGAATTCTGCTGCATGTCCCTCTTTCTACCCTGCTATAGCGGGATACAATACCGTTGAGTATATTAAAATGTAATTATTACAATTGATATCCTCACAGATCGTCAACAACGCGAAGCTGTAGAACTCCGACGATGCCTGGACTACGTATCACAACATGCACATGTCCTCGAATCAGTACTCCGGAACGCATCTACAAGTGGGGCCTCCAGCTCGGGCTCGGACTCCGTTCCATTGTCTGCGGCACTGGTACGACAAGCGGCAGCACTACAGCGTTGCATGGCACAGTGTGTAGATAATGCGTCGAGGATACGACATCTGCTGACTGCTGCTCATCAGCCGCAAATGGATACTATGCTGGCCAAAATGGTGAGTTTTTCAATAGTAGATACTATTAGTGATCTAAAGTAAGTTGCTATATTCGTACTTATAAGTACACCTAAGTATGAATATATCAAAATTTTTCTTTCTGTATGAAATTAATATATCTACTTAACAATATCGTGACCTAAAGTCGTGATGCATTAAAAGTGCCTTACAAATAAATCACCTTGTTTGTTCAGGTGAAGGTTACTGCCGATATTTTCATAGTAATTATTTCTAATTGCTACGCCACTTAAAACATAAACAATTAATTATCAACAATAATCAATTACAATTATTTATCAACCATCAAAAGCTGACTGGGGTTCATAGCTAATATAATTTTTTTAAGGACATATTAATGAAATGTTTAATTCTCAATCATAGTACGCAAACTGATAAAACCAGCGCCTCCGCGTTCTTATCTGTATGTTACTATTTCTTTATTTTTTTAAATCATTTTTTTAAAAGTTTTACTATCAAATATTATCGTTATTAAACGTCCATAATTAAATAGGTCGATCACAAAACTATACTAAACTTAAATCATAGTTGCGAACCGAAGCCGTGAATACCTATACAAGATTGTCGACAGTTAAGATACATACCTAATATGTCATTGGAAATAAGAATTAAAAATATAAATTCTAGACAACTACTAGTGACGGGATTTTTTGTGGCGTTGAGAAATCTTTAAAGTATTTAGTACTTAGCGATAGTTGCCTCTTTCCTTCTATTAGCATACTCGTATAGATACCACAATCAAGTTTAACGTGAATTAAAATACCTTTACTCTAAAGGTTATGTTAAATGTAGACTCGCGTCACAAATAAGTGAAGTACCTGACTTCAGCCAAGCTAATTAAACAGATTGTATTATTTGTCTTATTTTTGTATCAGCTTAAAAAAATAAACTAGTCTTTCTGTTATTATTTTTTTCTGTTATTATTATATGAAACTAGGTTAAAACTATAAAGAAACTACACGAAAAAAGCTTATACAAAGCTTAGCTCATATACAATTACAGAACAACAAAAAAATAAGCACTAAAAATCACTACTGTCTAATATACTGACACAATTAGACTAGGTACTTTTGCTTAAAATATTTTTCACAATTTAAAATAGTAAATTAAATATCAGGAATTAACGACAGCAGTTGTTTAAACATGTCTACTTAGAGATAATCTGTTAATATTTAATATTTATGAGAGAAAGCCACTTCTGTCACGAACGTGAGATATCGACTTTGTTTAAGACACTGATTATTCCGTTGGTATCGCTGTTTTCCACTAATTTAATGCATTATCGATATTACTTCAAACATTATATCATTGTGATGAAACGTCGTTGAATATAAAGTAACTTTTAAGAAATAAATGCGTATAGAATAACTGAAGTGTTTGAAACACTGTCATTACTCATTAGAGGAGCCTCAGCCTCTTCGCGTGCGCGCTACGACAAAGTGCACATAGACAAGAGGCCGGTGTCTCTCCTGTGTAATTGTGCGTGAATACACTACACCGGCAGTTTTCTTTTGTCTACATTATACTACTGAGTCACTGTATTGTATTTTTATCTATC
This sequence comes from Heliconius himera, assembly GCA_021202915.1. Classification (NCBI taxonomy): domain Eukaryota; kingdom Metazoa; phylum Arthropoda; class Insecta; order Lepidoptera; family Nymphalidae; genus Heliconius; species Heliconius himera. The sequence continues at coordinate 629,663 of JAJHJA010000427.1, forward strand.
TCTGTGCATCTTGTTGGCTAATCTTACATTGTTTCTGGATTTATCAAATATGTAGACCCAGTCGAACGCCTCCTATGTATTCTGATATCGCAACGGAGTGTGATTGCCACTTTTGTTAAACATTCCCACCATTGTATGTTTTTTGCTAGCGAGATTGCGTGCGTCCTTACGTCGGCACTCGGCACTCGGCGGCGTGTATTCTAGGAGTGTTCGCAACAGTTCATTTCAAGTTCGGTTCCGTTTGTTGGGTCAATATGGTCATTTAGCAACATGTTCGCGACGGCCATATTTAACTCGAATATACTCGTATTAATTTAATATACTAATTTAGTGGAGTATTTTGTTGACTATAAAGTATTTATTACTAAAATCAAATCAAATCAGCTTCACGCTGTATCCCGCACACAGCAGGGTAGGCAGAGGGAATCTATTGTCAAGACACTCCGTTCCCCACTTTCTGCCGAATTCTGGAGGCATTGTGTGTTGAGTGGCAGATCTCAACGCCGCGCTTAGCCTCGACACCAGAACGAATAATATTTATTACTTATTGCAGAATAACGAGATATACTCGTTATTCTATCTATTTATATTGTGTGTGTGAACTGGTGGAACTCAACGCCACGCCTTGTCTCCACACCAGAGCGAAGAAATGAAAATATGTTTTTAAATAAATATTTTATTTCCTCGAGTGGATCTCGAACCCATAACTAGTCGCGTTTACAATCACACTTGTGCCCCTGCGCTACGCCTGGCCTCATGATATAAATAGGTTCATTATTTTTTTTTTATCACTTATATACCTCACATACACGAACACCTCTAACGTATTCTGCACGACGCCGCGACGTGTGGTAATCGCACAACTTTGTGTATGAAATATAAATGAGTCTTTGTATCGTTAAATATTGATATTTGAAATGCGAATAAAAGAAAACAAGTAGTTTTATGTTGCCCTGTAGAATAAAGAATATAGGATTAAATTAATATTCTTTATAGAATAAATAGGGCTTTTCTTTTTAATGTTTAATTATAAAATGAAATTAAATTAAATCAGCTTCACGTTGTATCCCGCATACAGCGAGATAGGCAGAGGGAACCTAGTTTTAAGACACACCGTTCCCTACTTTCCACCGAGTTCTGGAGGCATTGCGTGTTGAGTGGCGCAAATCAACGCCGCATTTATTATTATTATTATTATTTAATTACCCTTACATTATTCTCCTTTTATCTACCACAACGTTAAATGTCTAGGAATTAAATTTATTTTTAGATTAAATTTTAGATATTATATAAATGTGTATAGGTAATTCATATTGAAGTTTGTATTCCCAAAGACGACAGCCGGAAGTGTCGTCGACACATTTATTTACGATAACAAACGAGGCTGTACATTGTTTTGCTGACATAATTGGCTTACGGTCGTTGGCTTGGAGCTCAGCGCCGCTCTGTTACCTACTTCATTAGTTTTTATACGGAGTTCGTACGCGAGGCTGACTACTGACGACAATGCTCTATAACATCGACTTTTTGTGTAACACCTATTTAGTTCTGGCTTTTTATTGTACGCACTGATTTACTTTGGATGTTTTGGTATAGAGAATGAATATATTTTTTATTCGCTTCACGTCGTATCCCTCGCATAGTAGGGTAGGCAAAGGGAACCTAGTGTTCAGACATTGTGTTCTCTACTTACCGCTCAGTTTTCAAGATATTGTATATCGACTGGCGGACTCGCAAAGCAGCGCTTGATCTTGTTACCAAAGCGAAGAAATAAAATTAATTAATTTCTGCGAGTGAGACGCTGTACCGTTTGTAATAGGGAGACAAATAACTATACAAGGATGTATTGTAATGTTAATTTCATACACATGCGTAGTTTTTATTGTACTGATCAAGGCTGGTATCCAACAATATGATTATAGTTACTTTACTTAAAAAAAATTTTAGATAAATCACTGTTGCCTTACCTTTTACCAAAGTGATTGCTATAATGTAACCCTTTTGAACGTTATTGGATATAGGCAGTGTCGCTGCGGCGGCGGCGGGTTCAATAGTCGGATCAACCGACGTAACTTGTTTGTAACATAAATATACGCGCCGGCTAATAGCTAGTAGGGCAGGCCTGCGACCGTAGGGTTGGCAGGCTTCATGTGACTCAGAGCCGGTGAACTGCCTCGATTGAGCTTTGGATACTAATTAAATATTAGTTCGTGTAGGGTACACTTAGTTTCACGTACACGAATTACTTTATAAAAGTATATTTAACAGATTATACACCTAACCCTAACATCAGATGATATTTAGGCATGATTTGAGGCCATCGGCTGACTGTTATCGCGACTGTTGTTGGGTCGACTTCCACTCGGGTAAGTGAATTAATATGATGTTCCCGCTCTATAAAAGAAAACGCAGCGTTGACTTTCGCCACTCAACAAACATTGCGTAGTGTTTACCGCGCTGTACAGGAAATAGTACGAAACTACTTATATATTGTTAAAGTTTACGTAAACACTCAACGCATGTTCGTAGACTAATTACCTGACGTTCTACTTAGTGTTTATAAAGTAGATATCTGGACAAACCAGCCTCGCTTTGCAAGAATAAGTAATAATGAACCATTATTAAGATCTTTGAACCGTTATTATTAATATTTACTGTTTTAGTGTGCTAAAACTGTGCCTGCTTAAAACTATTAATGAGATAATGCATTTCTTTTCTTCGATCGGACATTACAATTTTTCTCTGATAATCAATATTCCATAGTCGTTTGTTTCATTTGCCTGTAAGAGCATTCATATGTAATGTTCCATAGCAGCTAACGTTAGCCGCATTGTTAGTTGTTACCCCATCGCGACTTGTGGCGGTCCGTGGTCTTAGTGTGTAGCTCATGTAAAAACTAGGTCACATGAATCATGATTTCGAACAACATTTGCGCCCTTAATTTAGGTAATTTTAAATAAACCTTAAAATTGTTTGTCCTGGAATTGAAAAAAGTACTTCTTAGTATTAAACTGTCGTTTGACTTAATCGTAATAAACGTTCTCTGTCGGGTTAGGAGTAAAGTGCATATTTATTAATACATTATTAGCTTTGTCAAGTCAAATTTTTCATTGAATTTTGATATGACTATGGGTTACATTGTGTAACATTTCAAAGTGTAAAGTTGCCAAAGCTGCCGCGGACCGTCGTGGAAGCAGTTGTTGACCACCACCGCGCAGTGGGCACCACGCGGGCACGCGGCTGCGGCCGACGACCCTCGCGGTGGCTATCCTCGCCCGCGCACTATTTTTCTCACTCGTACAAATTATCCTCATTATCTTCATTGTCCACATTTGTTGTCGTTCGTTACATCTGCGACAAGTACGTTAGGTTCGTACGACGCGCTGACCGCCTTCAACACAAACTAGCTCTGGATCTCCGTTCCTTGACAATTTACATGTATGTGAAAATATGTATATTTGTAAAGCTAATGAAAAATACAGTTATTTATCATAGATTAAAATGGTGTAAAAAATATATTTCCTAGATCAAAACGGCGAACCGTGTCTTTGTTATTTTGGATCTACGAAAGTGACTCTGCAAAAAATAATAGGTAACTTATTTAATTTTCTTTAAATTCTTATAAATTTTATTACCCCTATTTACAACAGTCTTCAGTCTCCGTCCCATCATCGACATCTTACAATATCGAACTCTAAACAGCAGTTTTTTTACGTTGACCAGAGAAACAAATGCTTGAATATAAATACTCCCTTGACTTTTAAATAAATGTCGTCAATTTAATATAATTATCGATATAAGTAATTAATACACTACAACTTGACATATTAAACATTTCTTATGTCTCATATAATATGAGCAATTGAACACTTATTTCTAAGAATCTTGTTCAAGAGCTCGTCCTCTTTTGTATAATTGCATTTAATTACGATTAACCGTGTTTCTTACACGTACAGCACCGACAGCCGACGACCGCTGTACGTACCTATATAATGTCGGCGTGCGTCCATTTTTAATTCTATATGGGACTTGACACTTGTTGACAAGTTACTTGAGTATATTGAAGTGATACTCAGCAAGCGGAAACGACTAAAAACAGTCAACAAATAATTGAATTGAAGCGGAAACTCATCGAGAGTAGATAGATAAATAACATTAAGTAATATTTTATATGCTGATCACTTCGGTGTATGATTAAACTGTTACACTGAATTGTTGAGTTGTTTCGTCTGAAAACGTATAATTTAATAGCGGGGTAAGCTCCGCCAGTGATAATAAAATTGATTATTACGTTGTGATGAGGTACAGTAGAGGAACAGAAAAACTCTACATAAGAAATCATAGCTTTCTATTTTTTATTACGGTATTTATTTATTTTGCCCATTAATAAGGATGGAGACAGAAACGATTGACATGTCTGGCGGTCTGCCCGCTGCCCCCTACTGCGGCGGTGGAGTGTCCCGTTTGGGGGGCGGCCGTCAAGGCGGCAATTACAGCGGTTACACGTTAACATACGTGACACATGACACGAGCCGCACTTTATAGCTGAGTTAAAGCCGGTCATGGATGTCATCCATTTAGTTTTTAGTCATGCAACTATCGTGATTGACGCTAGAGGTTGATGACGATGTTCGACCTAACTCATTGGTTATGATTTCAAACACTATATCGGTAAAATTTTAATTTAATGTATCTATAAAATTGTTTTACAGATCTATACGATGAACAAAATAATTGTATCTATTTAAACTGCGTTTTCTCATAAGATAATTAAAGAAATGATATTAAATAAATATATAAATGAATGGATTTCAAATTATTTTTTTGGCTGTTAAGGTAACATATATTCATGTTTACTTGAAGTTTAAGTATCTGAAACTTATTTGTTGCCTTAATGTCGTTGAACCCTTGGCAACCAAGAGCTGCCAAGAGCTGGCACTCGAGGAGCTGCCGGCGCACGTCTGGGGGCGAGACGTCTAGCCAACAGTTTTATACGTATGACGCATCTAAACTAAAGTATTTCGAAATGCAGACGATATGAATAGGTAAGCTATTTGTTGGATTCGTCGAGACTTGCATGCATGCATTTCCACCCTTCACACAATAAAGTAATATGGCATAAACAATTAAGGATCTAAATAATGTAGGTCTTGTGTGTTTGACAACAAACATGAATATATGTCATGTACGTGATATATGTCATGAAACGTGAATTAAAATTTAAAACTTTCTTTAGGTTCTTAAAAATACTCTAAAAATATCATAATCTATACTCCATTTTGGTCCCCCATTCCATTAAATTTGGTCCAGTTTTACTCATGTTTTACAAAAATAAAAATTTCACATACACAAAATAATCAGAAAACAACTTTACACTTAACAAAAACAAAAAACTTCATAAAAACAACAAAAGTGAGAACGGAATCATAATACTACTGTCTTATCAACAGCTTGACCGATAGTAAAGATGGCGGTTATAATCTGATCGATGAAACACATCACATTTTAATGTAAAATGTTCGCCTTACCTGTGCTCTATAATTTATTAATAATATATTATATTTATATCTCTCATTTTAACTCCCATCTGACAAGACTTTTTAATAAGATAATTGACACAGAAACCGGACCAGAACAATGGCGAAAATACGACATAATCCTGTTATTTAAAAAAGTAAATGTAGAAAATTATAGGCCCATGAGCTGCTTCATCCATCCTCTTAAAGAGAATAACACAATACAGCCAACTACAAAAACAAGAGAACAAGCAGGCTTCAGATCAGGATTTAGGACAATCCACCAATGAAAACAAGTTGGCTTTTGGGTGTATTTAAATGTCAAATATTTAAATAGAACAGAAACATTTTTAGATTTTAAATTTGATTTTTATGTCCTGCCGTCCTGGCTTTAAATATGAAAACTATCTTAATTTTTGATTGTTGTATTTGTATCTTTTTACCTAAAATCTCATAAACTATAATTATAAAAATCATTTCATCAATATTAACAAATTTAAATCATAATTATCATTAGCCAATAAGTTCTATAGATATCTTTCACTAATATAATTTACAGTGCTATCAGTTTATTACTTCCATAAAACCATAGATATATTTTTTACTTAATATAGTAGCTTAATCATGACCTATAAAACTATGTTTTTTGTAATGTTTATCTTTCATCTCATGGCTCCGTGAATAGGGTATAGGTAATTCTTTTTCTTTTTCTTAAGTAAAAATGGCACCCCAACCATTACTATATTCAGATTAGTTATTGCGTATTGATCATCAATCTCACTTTATATTCTCCCGTGAACTAAACCGATCGCCCCGTACGATTAACAACGCTAATCTATTGATAACACGGTCCTCTTTGTTATCACTTATGCAGATAAGCGAGAGGTAATTAAGAAGCACGTGGAGCGCCGGCGGCGGTGGCGGCGGTGGCGGTGGGTCGACGGCTCAACAGGTCAGCGACCGCGCAGTGTTAGCATCAATCACTTCGCGCTATTTATTTTGATCGGGTCATTCGAGGGGTCACTTAAAATATGATTAAAACGATGTTGTTTAAGCCTTACTTTTTCCTTAAAGTACCTATTCTTAGTAACAGCGATAAAATATAACGGTTTTACCAAAGAATACTTCGAGGATGTTTGGAATTTACTTAAGTATGGTATTTCATACAAATTATGGTCTTAGGTTTCCCTGTGAAATATTAATATAGTATAGCCGAGATTCAATATACAGTATTTTTTCTTGTAATTATCAAAAAATGCACAATGCTCCATAATGTGACTGAAGTGTGCTTATTGCAGCGTGTATTAGTACATTCTAACGATTTAATGATTGACATCTTTTGTAAATTGAAGAGGAGCAAATAATATCAATTGTAAGTGAAATCACCATTACCAGTCGCTCGAAATGTTGCCATTTCATCGCTATTATGTGTCTATCGCGATGTATGTCGACTATTTATTTCACTTTCCAAATATTGTGCCGTTAATATCCGGATGAGATGAGATTAGTGTTAGACGTGCGCGTGTTGTGTGTCGCCCGCCGCCGCGGTAAAAGTGCTCGCACGCCGACACTATTAAATATGAAGCCAATTTTAATATCTCGCGCATGGGATTTGCATATAAACGGAAATTAGCTTTCTAATATAAGTGAGCGCGGGCTGCGGGCGGGGGGGTGCGGGCGGAGGGCGGCGGGCATTGTTCGCTAATCGCAGAGAAAGCGCAGGACGCACCGCCCTCGGCCCACGGCTGACGGCTGACGGCACTCGCGGCAAACGTGTGTGTGGATATTATATATCTACCTATTCGAAAGATCCTTCTCAATTTGAGTACCCAAAAAAAGTTTATGGGGTTTTCGGGGTTTTACGACTACTGTATTATTTAGCCCTAAAAAAATTTAACTCATATTTGCAATAATGACATTGTTATCTTTTAAATATATCAGCTTCACGCTGTATCCCGTATATAGCATGATAAGCAAAGTAGAGAAAAAGTGTCAGACACTCCGTTCCCCACTTTTCGCAGAATTTTTGGAGGCATTGCATTTTGAGTGGCGGAACTCAACGCTGGGCTTTTGCTTTAATGCCAGAGCGAAGAAATGAAAATATTAGTAAATAATAGTTCATTCCCCCTTGGTTGATCGAACCCACAACCGTCCCGTTATAGTCGGTGTGACTTGTACCCCTGCGCCTCAAAATATATCTTCAAGTCTAGTTAGTACCTTTACAACAATTTTAAGTAAAAAAATAATCTTTGTTTAGCATTACGAAAAAAATTAAATAAAAAGAAATCAGCTGCACGCTCTATCTCGGCAGGGTAGGCAGAGGGAACCTAGTCTTAAGACACTCCGTTCCCGAATTTCACTTTCCGCCGAATTCTAAATTCTAGAGGCATTGCGTGCTGAGTCGTGGAGCTCATTTGACTCAGACGCATATAGGAGTTACTTGATGCATAATTGTGAATGGATGATGTATAATGTTGTGGAGAAAGTAATACGGCCGTTTTCCGCCCACGCACACTTCATGGATTGATGGACGTTATTCGAGCTCATCATTTTGGAATATTGTTATAATTTTAAAAACAGCAGGACTGCTGTAAGTTGGATATATATTTTTTATTTATTTATATTATTGATTTCTATTGAAAAACAAACAGAAATGCACTCTTTAAATAATTATATATATATATATATATATATATATATATATATATATATATATATATATATATATATATATATATCTTTTTTTTTGTGCTTTATTTTTTTACAAACGCTTTGGTGCTGCTCACAACATGTTAACATAATTCGTGAAACGAAACAAGATTGTTGTGATCGCATTAGATTATGTCATTGTTTAGTAGATCGCGACGCTACCGACTACTGATAAAGGGAAGTGGGTCGCCTCCATACCTCTATACCTGATACCTACTGTATCTCGAGATAAATATGTATGCCCACATATCGATTGTTTTGAGTATTCCACTGGACTACTTGCTTATCTGCCCGATAAACCTTTGTTGTGCACGTGATTGTATTGTAAAACAAGGTATTCAATTATTTTAAACTTTACTCTTTGCAGATATCGTTCGGCTCTTATCTTTTACTATAGGTATATATTTTAGTTTTATTATTTATTTCTTTACTTATTATTTTATACAATATAATAGAGCTAGAATACCTACAATAATTTAAGGAAAGACAATTGAAGCTGGTCGCATATTTAAACGAGAGAAGTGAAAATGAGGGTCGCTGCGTAAACGTACCACATGCAGTAGGTATATAAAAATAAATAATAAACCTTTTATTGCTATTCTTGTTTAGTAAATGACATATTTTCTTATTGATTAGGATTAATAAATGTTTATTTGTATATTTTTTTAGGATTAGTTATAATATATGAATAGAAAAGTAAAGACAATCAATAAAATACATTCATAGTTGCAAGAACCCCTCTACAGGTTACGTGACTTGATGTACTATTATGATATAATTTAAATGTGTACAACTTTTGTAACTTAAAATATGCTATATAATAATGTGATGTTTTATGATGGGTCATTCTATGTTTGTGCTGACTTGCAGAGGTGTGGGCAGTGAGGTTTAATTTACAATCTGAGACACACATAGAGTCAAGGGTTAATTAAAAGGTCAACACTGGCCACTTCTCGCAAATTGGCATAAATGTACTTATAGATTCTTTAAAATGCCGACTGTAAATTGTATAGTACTTAATTAAAAATTAAAAGTCATGTTATCATAACACGCTTTAAGTGTGTTGTTTTCTGAAAATTACATTGCTATATAATTCAACTTGACATAACGTCACGCTGTATCCCTAGCGGGGTAGTCAAAGCGAACGGAGCGCCAAACGCTACGTTCTCTGCATTCCCCTTTCGCCTCGTTAACTGTCATCAACGTCTTCATACATGCCCTCCGGGGGGCTTACTTTTTACGTGGCCTTCCTCCAGTATCTTTGTTACCGCTCGCTTTTCCTGTATAAATATTTTTTGCCATTCTTTCATCACTCATTCGTTCGACGTGCCCAAACCAAAACTGAGCACGGTGTTCTTCATTCTCACCGTGACATCTTCGGTAGTACCTACCATTCTGTGTATCTCTTCATTGCGGATTCGATCAGCTAAGCTGACTCTGCATATCTTACATTAACCTTTGTCATTCCAAGTTAGACCATTATTTTCTGACCCATCATGCAGGGTGGTGAATAATGCCCGCAATTCGCATTCTGATGATGCAATGAGCAGTGCATCATCCGCGTACAGCAGGCAATTTACTACTAAAAATCACCTACTTTCACTCCCATGTTACTTTGTTTCACTCCTTGAAGACGGCTGTCCGAATACAAATCGAACAACCAATTTTACATAGCGCATCCTTGTTTACCCAATTGGATGTGTAGTGTTGATGGAGATGAATAAAAAGTCTACTCACGGTTAACACTGAGTATAGTCAACACCACTCTAAAGTACATATAGTGATAACAAGAATAGTAAATAACGACACAGTTTATACAAAAGTCAACCACAAACATATATATATAAAACAGGACACGATATTTATAATAATGTTAACAAATAACTAAGACTTATAAAATATGCCGTCGACAAAGGGGTAGGAATAAATATCACGACTCCTCACCGGTTCAGTCGACGGCAGCGAGCGTTTTCATATAAAAAAACTAAATACGATTACTTACATACTATAAAATATATAAATAATATTAAATGTATGTATTATATAAATGACATATATTAAATAAACTATAATAGTTCGACATGCCAGTTCCTACTCGCACGCAGACTGAGTGATCTGATGACTGCATCTCCCCTGATTTCCAACTTTTCGGACTTCGTATTACACTCATCGGCTACATCAATACTCATTATTTCGCTTTACTTGAGACAGAGGCGTCATTACATTCATACATTTTGTAGAAATCCACTCATCGCTCCTATATAATATTTATCTATAATATTAAATCACTTGTTTATATTTCAACACAACCCATCTATATATTTAATTTCATACTAAAATGAAATTAATTAGGTAAACATCTTTCTAAAAAAAAGCTATGAATTAAAAAAAAAGAGTTATCATATAAATAGTAGATAAATAATAAAACATTTTTTTGACTAGTTCGTGTAATGAAAGAAAGTGCACATACATACGTTGTATGAAAAGCGTTTGTGGCACAGGATGAGAAAGGAGCTCGGCGCCGAGAGCGCTCGCGGGCCGCGGGGAGCCCCCGCGACACAGTTCGGTGGTCCTTAACCTTGCTCCGACGCTGACCTAATTTTCACCCTTACGTGGCGGCCATGCATCCAGCCGCACAGTTTATTTTATATACAGTTTCAGCCTCTAAAAAATTTAAAGGTTTTGATATAGCTAAATATCATAGTTTAATATAGGCTGACATTCTCGATAAGTGGACCATAGAGCACTAAAATATTTTTACAATTAAAACCAGTAATTCCCTAGACTAGCGCGTTTCTTCAGCTTTTTAATATAGTTATTGTAAAAAGTAACTAATATCAAAGTAATTTGTTCTGTGTAGCTTAGGTGGCGGGTTGCGTCGTGACGTCACTTTCTTACGTACCGTCAGTCCTTCACGCGTGTTTCGAGCGAGCTCCACTATGCTTACTACGCGGGATACGCGCCAATTTCACACCAAAGTGTTTGCGTGCTTAGCAGTTGTCTCGAGAAAGCTGTTGTTCACCTAAAACGAGGCATCAATCTAGTATTATAGTGTTTAGTGGAAAATTGCAACTGCAGCTGCGTTGCAAAAACCAGATGTTGCCTTTTATATTTATTTAATTAGCTGACAGCCGACGTAGATTGCGTCCATCCGACATGGTACGACTCCTATTAGAATTCTGACACCCATTTTAACTCCAATAGCAGTATTGACATTATAACATAGTCTACTACAGCCTTTCTCGATAAATAGAAATTCTAACACAAAAATGACTTCATCGGCCAGTTGTGTCTGAAATTTTACTCTCATCCTAGCTCAGATTTATAATATTATTATAGAACTAAAGATAGAATACAATATTCACAATAATAATTTCTGTAACGGAAAGACATAAACGTGCCTCCCCATTAAGCGTTGTTGGTGGCCCCGATGAGAGGTATGTGCGTCAAAAGAGCCCATTGTTTTTACAGGCTCTGCCTCATTTACAACATGCAATTTGCATACATTGATATCCAAGAAGACTTGTTCGTGACCTATAAATATTTCATTCAGTAGCGTATTTTCGTCTTGCATATCCTATATGCATATTTTATTATCATTCATTGTCCTGAGTAGAAGTACGTGTACGCAAGACATAAAATATTCTTCTCGGGATGTAGAAAACTATAGAAATTATTAATTATTAATCGATTTGCTATAATACTAATTAAATAAGACAAAATGTCATAGATTTGTAAGTTTAACTAAAAGGTTTGGGTTTAAGTTATTGTTAATTTTTTATTATATATCATGAGTACTACTGACCCACACTAGGCATCGCCCGCTTAAATTTATTTTTTAAACCTTCATAAATCGAAGAAGATGCTTAGTCTTTCTAATTTTACGGTTACAATTATTATCAGAAACATTTATTTTTGAAATTCTTATAAGGAATTGTATCGTAAAGACTGTAAAATTATTTTTGTGCGAAGCCCTAAAAAATCACAAACTCTGTCTAAATGATGACGAGTCAGCTGTACCTACATGATTTGGGTGGCGCGAAGGATGGATTCATCGGATGTTTAAATTTGATAGGCGTCATCTTTATATTTATCATACTACGCATAGTAACATATTGTGGAATCATCGGAGTCAATATGACCAAGTTTTGAGCAAATATTATTGAGAGAGAATGTAACTATTAAGTATTTTCTAATGTCATCTATACTATAGTAAAATGTATAAAATAAATCATATAAGACTATGAAGATATAGTAAAAATACACGAATATGTACCGTAGCGTTTGGTGCTCTGCTCTCTCTGGCTACCCCGTTAGGGATAATGCGTGAAGGTAAAAACAAACCGAAACCTATGGACTATAGTTGTCAAACGTAACATCAGTTTGTCTGTTTGTTTGCGCGTTATAAGCATTCCTCATTGACATAAAAATTAAAGATCTGCACAAAAGTACATTTAAAAAATAAAGAAATGTTACTAAAAAGTACTTCACGGTAGGCAGTTTTCTGTGAGAAATATAAAATTATTGAATATTGACGCGCCGTCGTCGCATGTTGCGACAGCGTCTAAATATTTACGGATGGTTGTAAATTTTACTTCCTCCGTTATAAGTAGTATGGAAATAGCCATAAACATAAAATCCGAGAAAGCTACGTTGCGGGCGGCCACTTTGGTAATAAGCGTATCCTCTGTTGATAGTTAGTACTAGAAGTAGTGCAATCTGTGGCAGAGCGCACATGTCGCGAGCAGCAGCTCCAGTGGCCAGTGCAGCGACCGCGCGGGCCGGCCCTGACCGTCACGTCTATTTATACGCCTCGACCGCCGCACTCACGCACACGCACTCCGTACGTAACGGGTTGTCTTTCAGGAAGTACACAACACGCCGCTTCAGCTCGGTCTTAGTAAAATCATGTCCCGTAATAGACAAAATCTATTTAAATCCTTATATATGCAACTACGTGATCAATTAAGTAATAGTTGTATATATTGTATACATAACACATTCTAAGAACGGGAGGTACTCGTAGTTCCGGCCGTAAGTTCAGTAGGGTACATTTTATTTCATTACTAACATTATGTAATATAACCTACAGCCTACATCGATGGGGCCGACAACCAAACAAACTACTCAGCTGTATAAGATTGTTGTGGATAGATACGATATTTTAATAAACATATATAAATCTATTTACTGTAGACAATAGTTATTCGAAGTAAAGTTTGATTAAGTGTAATTAACGTGTCCTTGGTTGCCGTTAACTAATTTTCAACAAGTCAAAGGTGAATGAGCGATATAATTAATTATGAAAGAGGCGTTTCAAAGAACTCCAGCAATTTATATTTGTCACTCTCAATTCTAGAAACAGTTAAATCCATAATAAAAAATAAATTACAAATATTTTAATTACTAAAATAATTAAGTGTAAAATTTTAAGAATAGAAATAAGCTGTATTTTTTTATACACGTATTAAACATTGTTGTTTAATAATGGGTAGATTATTTCTTATTAAATTTAAATATAATTTATAATTTAAATTGAGGCCGGTCGTGGCGCAGCGGCACGAGATGTGACTGCAAAACCGACTGGTTGTGGGTTCGATCCCCACTCGAGGAGATGAAATATTTACTTAAATTTATATTTCCATTTCTTCGCTCTGGTATCGAGGTTAAGCGCGGCGTTGAGTTCTGCCACTCAACACGCAATGCCTCCAGAATTCGGCAGAAAGTGGGGAACGGAGTGTCTTAACACTAGGTTCCCTCTGCCTACCTTGCTGTGTGCGGGATACAGCGTGAAGCTAATTTAATTAATTTTTTTAAATTTAAATAACGTAACAATATGTTTGGTGAGTTTAATAGGTGATATCATACGAGTATATGTAAGTGAAGCACAAGTTACGACGTGGTAGGGACTGTAACGCGACACCGGGAGGTAGGTACCGTGCATTGTGCGGCTTCGCGACCACCGGCTCTTAGCTTTCGTCCTCGCCGCTCGATATCCATGCCATGTGGTGGGCCTCGGACAAGCCTATAACAATATATACTAAACTTTGTTCACTGAACACGTGTTCCACTGACTAAGTTTACAAAATATTGTAAGAAAACCTCCTGTTTACTTATTCGTTATTCATGAAATTATCACATAGTCATTAAAACCCCGGCGACACGCGCTTTTATATCGCGTAAAATTTGGATGTACAATACATACGAGCGCTTTTAAATCAACTTTTTTGTCAATATCTAAAGTAAAACGCGGAAATGGTTAATGCATTTTTTTTCCTAATCATATCATGCAATCAGCCGTAATAGCTATGAGCAGATGAGTGGAAGGCAACAGTCTTGTTAAGTGCTACTCCCGGTCTTGTTAAGTGCTACCCTTTTTTTGTCTCGTGCTTTCTTGAGGCGGCGAATGCTTTCAGGAATTGTAACTGTCCAGCAAGATGGTTTGGATGTTTTTCGAGCCTTTCTTTGTAGCTATCACTACATGAAGCAATTTCCTCTTTCACCAATGGGACATCAAGGTGCTCATGCAGCTCGCTTGTTTTAATGAACCAGGGTACGCTTGATATCTGTCTCAGAATATTATTTTGCACTCTTTTCATGGTATTGCTGGCACTAGCAGCGCCCCATAATTGTATATCATAAGTCAAGATTGGTTTTATCATCGATTTATATATTAGCAATTTCTTGTCAACTGACAGCTTAGAGTTTCTTGCCGTTAGCCAATGTAGACATTTGTATTATATGTTAATCTCGTCCCTTTTAGTTTTGATGTTTTTTTGCCAGGTGAGTCTACGATCCAAATGCATACCCAGATACTTTACAAAGTCTCGGTGTGTGAGCTTAATAACATTTAATGTGACTGGTGTACAGTTTTTCTCACGTAAGGTAAATAAGACGTGTACTGATTTGGCTACATTTCCTCATCATCTCACCTCATTTTCTTTATCGTCTTAAGGCTATTCTGTAGAATCTCAGAAGCTTTAATCGGACATTTGTTTGAAGCCAGAAGAGCAGTATCGTCTGCAAAGGTGGCGATTGTTACATCAGGATTCTGTGGCAAACCAGAAGTAAATAATGTGTACAAGATAGGGCCCAAGACAGAACCTTGTTGCACACCCGCACTGACTTTATAGAGTCCTGATAAAATATTTCAAGTCAAGGAGAGAACTCCTTGACTTAAAATATTAATATTAATATTTTCTATGGTGGAATGTTCCTTTTGAATATCGAACTGGTGATTAGGTACAATGGATTTCTTATCTAAAGTAAGATAAAGTCTAAAGAGTAGGTACTTTTCGAAGATTTGCAACATAACTGGAAGTAAGCTAATTGGTCTATATGAGGCGAGTTCATGAGAAGGTTTACCAGATTTGTAGATCATCATTACTTTCCACAAATCAGGGAAGTACCCGATCCTCATCATTAAAATCCATTGTAAGATATAAACCTTCGAGAACATTTTTGTCGATGAGGTCGAACCCAGGTGCTTTGTTGTTTTTCATAGACTTAATAGTTCTGGCTGCTTCGTTGGGCGTCACTGGTTTTAGAGAAATGTCAAGCTGGAATGTCCTTTTTTCTAAAATTATTAACCGTATGGTTTCAGAGTAAATTTTACATTGCGGTGGAAGCTCCGAGATTGCTGGCGCACATAACCAACATCACTCCTGAATAGTCGTGATTTTTTTCACTGCTTTATCAATGTCCGATTCAAGAAGAAAACCAGTCTATACAGACTGGACTGTTATTATACAGTTTGTTCGGTCTTAAGACTGTGATCACTGTGGTTCCAATTGAGAGCACGACGGGAACATGGTCGGAGGTCGGATTCGAATCGCTAGGCCAGTTCGTAGGCTCTGTTGTAAATATTGCAAAAAGGTTGTTTTTGTCTAGGCTTTTTTTAAGTTCTCGACCTATAGTGTTAGTCAGTCTGGAACCCCAGTGGCTGGTCTTGGAATCCCAATCCCCCCCAACTATGAAACGTGAGCTAAAAATCTCGAAAAGCACGAGTTTCGACAGTAAATTGCGGTTATATTTAATGTTCCATGTCGCTCTTCTATTGTGATCGTGGCTGCCTGAATGTAGGGTTTTTTAAACTGAGGCTGTTCGTTATTTTTGGTATTGGACTTTACTATTACCGCTGCCCTTGCAGGTGCAGTTCCATCTAGATGATTTGTGGCGTAATTGTCATAGTTTTTTGTCTTGACATGATTACTAGCCGTGAAATGAGTTTCAGATACTAACTATATGTCAATTTTATGTGAATTTAGAAGAAGTTCAACCTCATCTTTGTTTGGTGATAGCCTATCCATGTTCAACGGCGCTATTTTAAAAGAATTCATTTTGTTAATTTGGAGAAAAAATCCAAATTAGTAACAATATTATTATTTTAATTCATTAATTACAATTTAAGCCTTATATTTATAATTGCTTGTTAATAATTAATTTGTTAACAATTAATTTTAATCCTATAACTGTGTGATGTCAGCATTTTATTGAAAATCTATGTTAAATATTAGAAAATCAAAAATCGTCAAACGTTTAATATTGCGACATTCTAATATTTTTTTACCGTAGGTATACGTAGGTACGGTCAGAGTATACTCGTACACCTATAACAAGTGAACGATGCCCCTGAAGCTATATAGATACACCTGAATATACATAATTTGATACATGAATTTAATTTGATGAAAAAATGGCCAGGCCTTTCCTCCGTGATATCAAGAGAGCAAGAGCCCCGAGAGCGGTGTCATTATCATATTACTTTAGTTAGTCACCGTTGCTCCATTTTGCCTAATAATACAATCAACGTGCCATTTTTCACGCCAAACAACTGCTCAATTACAGACTCTTGGATCATGTTTTCTTATAAAACCTTATTGAATTAGGTGAGCTAAAGTGACTAGAGTTTCAGATTTGATGGTTAGATAGATTTAATTAAACCTAAACGCAATAATAAACAACCAAATATTTATTTTTAAATTTAAAATTAATATTTTAAATAACGTAATAACGAAAAATGTTTTCGTACGAGACTAAAAATATGATATTAACAACAACTATTATGACAAAGATTTATTTTATTTAAACTTTATAAAAAACGAAATCAATATATCTTTATGCAAATGAAAACCATATTAAAGTGCAACCTCGATTTAATGATACTGGAGGGAATTTGGTAAAATGAGTTTCGGTATACAGAGCTTAGAATGGTCTACGATTCTTTTTAACAAGGTTAAAAAAATTATTGATCTCAGTTTTCGTTTATCAGCCATTGCAAACTTTAAAACAACAGTGTCAAACAGCAGTGTTAATGTGAAATTCTATGTAGTAAACTGATAGAATTCGTTATGTAAAGGTTATAGGCTAATGAAATTCGTTATCAAAAGATTCTAATACCGAATTGGCCTTATTACTTAAACCATGTAAAATATATTTAAGTATATCCTTGTTGAGGGTAGTCGTTGCGCAGCGACACAAAGTGTGACTATAAACGCGACTGGTTGTGGGTTCGACCGCCACTCGAGGAAATGAAATATTAGCTCTGATGTCGAGGCAAAGCGCGGCGTTGAGTTCCGCCTCTCAGCACGTAATGTCATCTTTTTTTATATCTTTGTTGAAGTTTGAGAATAAAATAAAAATACGATGCATAATTTGTATTTTCGGTTACGTACATTACATGTTTCACTCCGTTGTGTCTGTATTCAGTATCGCAGAAATAGATTGATTCGTGTAATCTATTAATAATGTGTGTATCATTTATAGCAAAGTAATCAAAAGTTTGATGAAGTGCGGCGCGGCGGAGGATGACGCCGGAGATGCGTGGACATGTCATATTTTATTTCGGGCGCGCTGCGGCAGCCGGCGCGGCGGTCCGACACGACTCGCTAATTGTAGTCGGTAATATACTCGCGACGCTTCCGTGTTGCTGCTTGCACGAGTCCGGCTCCATTAAGATTGCCAATATTTGTTATATTCATGCTCTTCCCACATTTCGCGGTAAACAACCTGGTGGTTTATTAACGACAACGGATGTCAGCTTTCCATTAATTTTTTAGAGCCTGGTTAATCGTTGCCGTGTGATCCCGGCCTAGAATAGGATCATCCTGGTACTGGTGGTGTTGTAAGAGGCGACTAAAGTACATGTGGTAGAGTCACGTCACCAGCAATGGCATCACGCATGGGCAGACTCGACCGGATCATTACCACCCCCGGCATTTAAAACCGGCGTTAAGTAGTGGCTTTATGCCACTGCGTTTCGCATCAGGTAATGTCGGGCTCCGGCGCACCTTATAGGCTGGCAACGCACCTGCAGCTCCTCTGGTGTTGCACGGAGTCGTGGGCGGCGGTGATCACTTACCATCAGGTTACCTGAACGCTCGTTTGCCTAATTGTCTTTTCCATAAAAAAAAATATGCTAGAACTAATACTCGCCGTAGAAAGATTACGTATATATCCTAACTGCGCTAATACAGCACCTATAGAAGTGAAAGCTATATAAGTATAGTACTCCAAGATCACTGAAACCAGTAAACATATCAGAAAGAAAGAACTAAAGGAAATTCGACATTTCATAATTATTTTTGAAACATTGACGATCGCCTCGCACATTAAATTTGCAACATGGAAGTCTCGTGTCGCTCGTTTGCCACATGATTTATTCGGCGCGCGGTTGCTGACGTATGTTGATGTTTCCCAAAATAATTATTATTGATATCTCGAATCGATGTTACGTCGAGGTGTTCTGTTTTTTTAGTCACACCACAATGTTGTCATATACATTGAAATTTATATTTTGTCATACTTCATCTTACTTTTTACTGACCCTGACCGCTAAGCTATACAACTTATAGCTTTCGAACTTATAGAACTTTTTATTATTTTCCAATAGACGATTGTATGTTTGTTCCAGGAGGCAGAGCTCAGTACGTGGACGGCGTTCCTGCAGCGCGCGGTGGACGCTACATACAACACGGAGGTCGTTATAGACAACTTGCATAACCTCGTCGGTAAGGTCATATTAAACATAGTGAAAACATAATATATTATATTATATACATATTTTTTTATTTAACGTTGTATCCCTAGCGGAGCAGAGAGAGCGTAGCGCCAAACGCTACAATTTCTACATATCTTCGCCTCGTCCACTGCCATCAACGTCTTTATATCTGCCCTCTTGAGGGTCCTCATGCTTTTTACGTGACCTTCCTCAAGTGTGATACTGTGTTTTCGAAGCTCAACCAAAGTCAACTCCGCATTCTTATCTTTTGAAAGAAAATAAAAAAGCTGTCGATATACAAATGTATAAATATATTTGATATAAAGTTTATTCAGCTGTTGGTATCATGGTTATTGTTGTACGTACATATTTACGTGCATATATAGCAGTTTTATTAATCCATATTATATTTTATTATTATAATTTCGTAAGTAACTCAGTCTGTCTGTGATGCGATCACAGCCTGAGCACTGAGCCGATTGTGATGAAATTACATTTAGAGTTACTTGAGGACCTTGGGATGAACATAGTCTCCTTTTTTCTATTTTTTTACTATTACACCGATATTAATAATTTCCTTTGCTTATGTTTGCTGAGTTTTTTTCTAATATTATTTTTTTATTTCCCTTACTTGTACTTATTATTCTTTTTCGCCTTATTTTAATGATTTAGGTTTATATTTTCTTATTATTCCTATTAAAATTAAAAATAACTTCATAAATATGTTAAATAAATATTCCTATAATTGAAGCGGGCGAAGCCGCATGGGTCCGTTACTCTATTATTGTAGGCTATATCATGTCGGGCTGAAGCTGGTAAAATACCTTCCGTTGGGGTACACATCACATAGGGCTATGGCTTCGTGACGATGCTAATGAGAATAGATTTATTTTTCAACTCATTTATTATATACTAGCGGCTCGCCCACGGCTTCGCCTGCTTAAAATACATGATTATTGATTTAATAAGCAGAATTGATTGACAACTATAATGACTTCTAATATGATTTTATTTTCGACATTATTGTCAAAGAATTTTTGATTGTTTTAAATAAAAAATACGACCATAGTTGATATTTGATATTTATAAAATTAGCTAATTATTTATTACACGTATATATTTTTGTAACTTTATGTTCTTTTTACCTATATAATATACTCTGTTAAATGTGCTGATGTCAGTGAATAATTTAATTTACTCATTCAGAAACAGCCTTAAATGTTAAATTATTGATTTGAAGGATTCATAATATTCTTTGTAAAATAACTGTAATAACTGCATATTAACTCCTGTACAGTTTTTAAATTAGTTACATATATTATATGAACGAACCAAGCAAAAAGTCTTTGTATTTACTTGATATTTCTTACAAGATCGTTCTTTATCTCCGTGTTGAATTAATTACGACTTCTTTCAAATGACGATAACTTTTTTTTTAATTAACCGATTTTGATGAACTAAACTTTAGTATTTGAGTTAAAACAAAGCAATTGGTGTAATTTTCAAGTAAAACGGTTCAGTACTTTCAGAGAAAAACGCGGACAAAAATATGTCGACAGACAGACAGACAAGAAATTCAAAAAAAATCTTTTTGCTTTCTATTATTATTTTTAAGTGTCCCTCTATCCATTTCAGTCAAAATTACTAAATGTACAGACAAAATATTTTTACTGTCTTATTATATATAGTGATTAAATTTGGTAATTTATGCACTAAAAATTAATTGTGGAAAATAATTTCACAATTGCATTCGTACCGAATATATGTAGTACACATAGCGTGTTTTCAAACGTTTTTTTTGAATAATATTAATTATTGTATAATACCCTTACATAGTAAATATTTTTGACACTTTTCATCACTAAATTATTGACAAACAACTCTTACTATACGTTGCGTAGGGTGATTATTTAATTTTTAATTTTATTTTTATTTATATTGTATACGTTATGTCTTTTTGTCCCACACAAAATCTTCTATCCTCACTCTAGGAATAATTATATTTATGAAAAGATATATTTTTGTTTTCTCGCTCCGATAAGGCCAAGTGAACCGCTTTATTTCAACCAATGAGAAATAAATGCGTCCAAAAGTTTGGAGTGACATCAAACTTAAAAACAAAAAAAAAAACTGAAAAGGTAAAAACAATTAACGAAACAAAAATAAAACAGAGCTATCAAAAATATGTCAGTCCCCGCATATTCCTTTATTTCACTTCTTTATTTTGAAGTATACGGATTTATACTTTTTATATATTTTTTAGTTCAGCATCCAGCATTACAAAAGTATTTATGTATTACAGCTGAACAAAAACGCTGCGTACGCGAAGTGTCCTCCAGCTGCGTGTTCACGTCGCTGTGCGGCGCGCCCTCCCCCTCCCCCTCCGCCGCCCCCCTCCCCCCCGCGGAGGCGCCGCGCGAGGCGGACGAGGCGCGCACGCCCGCGCGCCGCGCGCCCGCCGCCGCCTGCAGCACCCCCATAGCGAGGGACTAGCGACTGCTGCTGCTGCTGGTGCTGCTGCTGCTGTTTGTTTAATTATCGTACTTCTGCCGATCTCCTCTGATCTCGTATCACATGTTGCTACACTCCGGCCGATCTCTACTGAACTCATATACTTATTATGTAAAAATTGTAATGTACAATATGTTCAGATTACCATAAAGCAAAAATATTATAATAGCAGTAAACTATTAAATTCCAAATTGTGAAGATTTTAGTAAATTAAATATAAAAGGAGATCCAGACTCTCGAAATGTATTCAATCTCTAAAGATGAGATATTCTATTGTATATAATTGCTAAATTATAGATTTTTGACATCATTTTAAAGTAAATAATTATTAATATATTTTTTCTAAACATCCAAAATATTCGATGCTGCGATTAACTTCGTTTTAAAATACCTATAATACGCATTATGACGGCTTATTATTTGTAAGTATATATGAGTGTTGCTTTTAAATCACAAGTGTTATTCTAGATAGATAATGATTTATTCTCTTTCAATAGCGGGTTCTAATACTTTCTTTATTACTTATTATTATCCACCTTTTTCTGCGCACACGCTTCACTCGTAAAATTTATTGATGTATTCAATCAATCATAATATTTCGAGATTTGCTCTCGAGCGGATCAAATAAAAATGTTATATATTTAGAAAATTTTTGAAAATTGATTTCTAAATTATAAACTTTATTCCTCTAGTGAAAATGATAATTCTATTTTTTTTTAAATAATATATATATATATAAGAGTTTCATATATCTTTGAAATTGATTTATAAGTGAGACTTTAATGCTTCATACTAATGGAGTAATGACATGTTGAAATGCTCAACTGTTTAACATTTTCGCATTTAGTGCAAAGTAACATTTTTTGATCTTTATTCGTATTTTTAATTGCATAGCTGCTAGTTGTTAAAATAAAACTCGTTCTATATAATATACTGTACGTATTGATACGTGGTTAGGCTACAGGAGCCGGAAGTAGCTGCTGTATATCGTATTAGATTTAATGTTTACTTTAGTTATATTTAAATTTGCATGTCGCTTCTTGCATAGCAATAACACACTGCCTCTTTGTACGTTTAATAGAATAACATAATAGATAGTAATTAAACATAATTGTAAACATGGTTTAGTGTACGAGTGTACTACTCTGGGTGTGGTCGATCGATCTGCGATTATATTGCGTGTATTAAATTCGTTAAAGACGCGCTACGTAATAAGCGACCTTTTGTGTGAGTGAGAGCGGCAGCACGCGTCGGTCTCCGAGTCACCTTTTGTGCTTTTAAGTGTATTTTTAAATTTATATACATTAGTCTATTCAATCCCAAACTGCCCAATGTATACAAATGTTAAATACCAAATACCAAAAAAAGAAGCTATTTTTTCACAGAAATATCCACCATTGTAATAGGTATTATTGAATCCCCAACCCTCAACCTCATAAGCGCTACCGACTAGAGTAATATGCGGATTCTTGTTTTCAATATCCCTATATAAAGTGTGTCACGAAGTCATCTGGCGGAAAGTTTTCTTTTGTGGTGTCTTCCCCTTTGATCGTAGCCGCTCTCTGGTATGAGCACTCTCGTATTTATTTTCTGCCTCGTGTTGATAACTTACTTATTCGGCATATACCAATATTCCTAGCTTATGAACTTTATTTTCTTTACTAGCGGCCCACTCACGGCTTCGCCCGCATACCGCCTCTAATACTTATATTATGCTGAATTTGCCAATAGATTAATACATTCAATCATGAACACTACGTAGTTGTATGATAGGACGTCATTGGCGGCAAGAACGCCCCCCGCGGGACTCGAGCTCATCTTGCGACCATTAAGAGAGCGTTGAATTATTTTAATTTTACATTTTCAAAAACAATATAAATTTACAAAACAACTAATAGATCCAAAAGGAAGGAATCAAGGAAATTTAATGAAGATAATCTTCGCCTTTTATAGCATGTAGCTATAAAAGGCAAAGATTATCTTCATTAAATTTCCTTGATGATGAAATAACTTCCGTTCGTAACTTTTCAATATACATTTAAAATAAAAATTAATTAAATATGACCGTACAATTTTCTATTATTTTTGTCACAAATGCGTTATTGTCACTTATTTATAAGATATAGATATATGTTGTAGTGGACTTTTTTTTTTGATCTAATAAAGTTGAATGTGTTTGGCACACAACGAACTGACATACAATTAACTATGTGCGCAACGCACGCGTTTAAAGCAAATTTAAAGCAATTCGATGGCGTTCCTTGTTATTGTTATTTGGTCATTTAAGGACTTACACCGTAATGTTATATAGCCTATAGCACTTCTGAAGAATGGAGCTTTCAAACAAAACAAAAAGAAAGTAATTCAGACCCTACTGGTCCAGAGATCTTAGCGTTTAAACAAACAAACAAACTCTTCCGCTTTATTATATTAGTATAGATTATATAATGCAGATCGATCGCAATAGCCTTACTCATAGTTTTATTATACTCGCTGCGACATTTGTAACAACTTTACCTACTAACGTAGTCTTAGTAAATGCTTTGAGTGTGATCGTGCCTCTATTTCTGTGTATTTTAGATTTTTGAACTATTTACATTTTTATAAGGTGTTTGCAAGTTAGCCGTGCGCTAGACGTGTTCGCTTATTGATCCAATAAAAGACAGTATTATGCAATATTGTTATAGATTTTTATTAATACGAGACTATTATGGGATAGTTGGTGATTTGTGCACGAGTTGGGCGTGGGTTCGGTCGCGATTCGGAAGAAATTTTTATTATTTTTAAATTATTTCTGTTTCCCGCTCTTGTTTTTAAATTAGGTAAAATGTGAAGAAGACAGTGTCTTAACACGGTTCTCTGTCTTAAAATATATATTTAATACTGTGTATATTAACTGTTCCAGAGTGTTCTATAGTATGTTATAGAGTTGATATAAATATGTATATAACTTATAAGTACTTATGTATTATAAAATGATCGTGGCCAAATTTTCTGTAGCATTGAGATGATAAATCGTAATGTAAAACTACCTCTGTAATATAAGACTAAACCACTGCCGCATCTTGCTCTATAATATATTTTTTTCATATATTCATAAATATGATATGCATTTAGTAATGTTATTAAAAATGTATAAATCTTTCCGATTTAAAAATAAAGTTTATGTAACATTTTCCAAAGGACACTAACTTGTGTCCTCGTTTGACATTTTAAAACTAATTTAACATAGTGTTAGACATAAATATATGATTGGAATGTATATCGGTGTGAGGATTGCCCTCACTGGTGGAATGTATTAAATAAATATTGTCTTTAAATAATGGTTAGCTGAGTGTTATCTTGTATCTATTAACTTGGGCACAATATACGTTGTGGTGTCGTTGTAATGGCTGCGGACGATTTTTTTGTGTAAACATTTATAAATTTTTGCTTCGTTTCACAATGTTATAAGATTCTATTCAATTAAAAGTAATAAAATTGCATTTAGAATAGTATTGATAATAAGAAGTTTACAGAAATATTCAGTTATTTCAGTTTCATTTTAGATAAATTTAGAAGCTCTCGTGATGTGATAACTCAACGAAGCGTAGTGGCCGCCGCGCTGCGAGACTGTTGCAGGATGGACACGAACACTGTTGTGAATGAAATCATTTATTGTTGTTATTGATTGTAGAGCAGAGTTACTCTATCTAGTGTTAGATCTATATACTATAATATATATATACCTCTCCTTCAGATTTTTTACAAAAACAGCTCTTACATTTTTAATTTTTCATCATTTATATTTGTTATTCCAATAAATATGTTGAATCGCTTCGTTTAAAGTCAATAAGAAAGAAACAAATGAGGATGTCTCTAAATAGACTTTTATTACGTAATGGAAACAGCGATATCTGTATTGTATATTGCATACAAGCTCCGACGCGGGCGCTAGCTGTTAGCGCTCCACATTCCAAATGACTCGAGTGCTGCGGTGTGAAATGAAACAATAAATGACATATTATACATAATAAATTGTATATTTTTATTTAAAACCTCACTTAAGCTACATCATTACAATAAACCTCGAATATATAAAGGTATCAGACTCATATTGGCAAGTTTGCAGAGGGCCGCCTACAGCTGCGGCAGGACGCCCTCGGCACTGCACCGCGGGTTACGTACGTAGTACGTTTACAAACACTAAATATATAAGTGAATACGAACAAATGCTTAATGACTTGCAATAATTCAGATTGCTGTTTCAAAATTTAGTCAATGTAGTTCGCTGATTGATTCAGTTCAGAAGATTCTCAAGAAGCATAATAGTACTTATATCTGAGCGTTTAAAAACTCGTCCCTTACGGACACTTGTAAACATATAATATTTCATAACGCACTAGTCACGACCTTTGCTCACTCAAACGGTATGTTAATGGTAACAGATGCAATTTCTTACTTCAGCAATGGAGTTATAGCAGAGTACGAGGAAAACATTAGCTAAATACTACGACGACATTACTATATACTAGAGTAAGTAAGTTATACCGTTATACAATATAGGAAGACTTCGTTTCTAGGAGAATACCTACCTACTACCTGATAATAGTGCTAGAAAATGTTTTTTTTATTGACTGCTGAAAGTTATACGATATTCACAATCCATTCGTGGTGTTTACTATAATAATTTTAAAATATGTACTATATACACTGTTACTGAGTATTGTAAGACCTGATTACCAGTAAATGATAATTAATATATTTACTGTAAATTATGGACTGAAAAAATAGGTATGCTTACAAATAAAGTTACACAAAGTAATACTGCGGCGCGTGCGCGGCGAACTCCACTCATAAATACTTAGATAATATATTTACAGCCGGTTACTCCGCGACCGGCGCCAACACGCCGTGCGGGACGGGCACGCTGCGGCCACCCGCCAGCACGGCGTGCGGGACGGGCACGCTGCGGCCACGCCGTCGCCTACGGAGCGGGAGGCGCGGGCGGCGCGGGGCGAGGTGCGCGCGGCGGCGCCAGCACGGCGTGCGGGACGGGCACGGTGCGGCCGCCCGCCTGCACGGACACGTGCCCGCGCCGCGCCGCGCCCAGCGCCAGCACGGCGTCGCCCACGCGCAGCCGCACGCCGCCCTCGTCCCAGTCGGCCGCCACCGTGCGCTGCTGCGGGTAGCCCAGCTTCACGCCGTTCGCCACCGTGTACGCTCGCGACGGCGGCAGTGGCGGTGGACGCTCCTGCGACCCAAACGGAAATAATTATTTTAGAGCCTAACGTTCTAAATTTGTCATTAATGATTCTCCTCGCAACAATTCTCACCAGATCCAGGCCGAAGAGGGAGCACGCCCTCTTGACGAGCAGCGGGTCGCACTTGGCGCCGTCGGCGGGCTCGGGCGGCGGCGTGCCGGCGATGGGCGCGGGGCGGCGGCGCGCGGGCGGCGCGGGGCGCGGGGCTCCGCGCACGCTGCGCGCCCGGTGCGCGCGCCACGCCGCCTGGATGCGCTCCGCGGCCGCCTGCCGCCGCGCACGCCGCATGCGCTCCAGAACCTGATAGTTATTTATTTACTATAACACTCGATTGTCTATGTTTTCTCACTAACACAAAGCAATATTTAAATAAATGACACACCTGCCGCATGCCCTCGCTCAGGAACACGTGGCGCTTGCCGAGCGCCCAGCGCACGGCGGCGGGCGAGGCGGGCGCGGGCGGCGCGGCGGCGGCGGCCACGGAGCGCAGCACGCGCGCGCACGCCGCGCCCGACTCGCGCTCCGCGCCGGCGCCCCCGCCCGCTCCCCCGCCCGCGCCGCCGCCCGCCCCGCCGCGCGCCGAGCGCCGCCACAGCGCGCGGTACCGCCCGCTGAACGCGCGGAATCGCATTCGATGAGGATATCCAGTGGCCATTAATTGTACTGTTTCTAAAATTTGCAACGCTCGCACCTGCAATGAACATTATTACGCTTACTATGTTATTTTAAAACAATCATCAAAAATATTTGTTCTAAAGGAACAAATATATGGATGTTTTATTCTCTATGTAACAAAAATAAAACTTCAATTAAATTAAGTTAAAATTGAATTAAGTAATCAGAAACGGCAGCCGCCGTGTTGTCTCATCACATGGCTTGTAAACGCACGGTAATTAGCTTAATCTTTATTCATAAATTATTGAAAGAAGAGGTGTAATATACAGGATGGAAGTGTCAGCGCTCCTTTTACGGAAACAGCATATTTTAAACCCATACCTAAATTAATCAAGATACCGCAACAGTTTAGACGTAGAATTTTTTTTTCATTTCACGATGTTTATCCATTCCTATTTCGTGTGACGCAGTTACGCAGAGATGTGAATAACGTAAACGCATACTACTACAAAAATACTACTAAAGGTAAATCAACTTTGAACTTTGCCGCCAATACCTACGACTCGATTTCGGAATGAGGCGTACCTATGCGGCGGTTTCCCTTTGATAGGTTTATGTGTGCGTGCGTTGTTCTTGATAAATGGCTTTTTATATTACTACAATAATTTTATTATTTATTTTGTTTGAAAAAATTACTTCTAAAAATTTTAATTGTATTATGCTTTTATAGTAGTAGTAGTTAAAACAGTGGTTTCATTTGAAGTGGTGCTCACACTTCCACTTGTATAATATGTCATAGTACGGTCAACAAGTCGTGGCCACCTTGAAGTTAACCATATAACTCCAGGGCGGCCCCGTCGTCCGCACCGCGTACCTGTCGGGCGACGGTGGCGCGGTCGAAGAGCAGCGGCGTCTCGTCGGAGTTGGCGCGCAGGCAGCGCACGAAGTGCGGACGCGCGTGCACCAGCGTGCGCAGCAGGTTGTCAAGGCGCGTGTGGAAGTCCTGCGTGAGCGTGGTGGCCGCCGCGCCGCCCGCTGTCGGCGACGCGCGGAACTGAGCGCCGCACGCGCCTCCCGCCGCCGCCAGCGCCTGCGCACACTCGCGTTAGAGACTGTTCCGAGCTATGGGCGCTGGGTGTCGCGCTGACCCACCTTGAGCTCCGCCCCGAACAGGTGCGTCGCGAAGCCGAACTCGCAGCTCCTGGTGTCGAAGGCGGCCAGTAGCTCGTCGGGCACGGCGTCGCGGTTGGCGTCCAGGAAGTCGCTCGCCTCGTACGTCACCTCGCCTGCGTAGTGCCGCACCGCGAAGCGGCGCGGGTGCGGCGGCCTGGCCTCCGCCAGCCTCGGGTGGCCTCTGTCGACGACATTAAATTAAACATTACTCTTACACAAGACATGACTCACTCCTCAATACTCAATAAGCTATATATTCAATGGTCAAACGGCAAGTACCTGTGCGCGGACTTGACGCGCGCCACGTACTGCTCGGGCGTGGTGCGCGCAGCACACTCTGCGTCCAGCGTGGCGAGCAGGCCGGTGCGCAGCGACGACACCAGGTCGATGCACGGCACGTTGTCCACGTACTCCACCTCCAGCGCGCCGCACACGCCCTCCTCGCGACACGACTCCGCCGACGACTTGGAACGGATAACAATTTATCAGCGCACATATTATTTTGTGAAATTTTCTTCAGAATTACTAAATGTCATAGCGTACCTTAAAAACGTGAGTGTTGTAAAAGTGCTGCATAGTCTCAGCGCACAGGTTGGCGCACAGGTGCTCGAGGCGGCTGGGCGCGGCGTCCTCGAAGCCGAACATGTCGAGGATGCCCACGAAGCCGTCGGTGACGTGGCGCACGGCGTCGTTGAGCGCCGCCATGGAGCGCGCGCCCGCGCGGCCGCGCGCGCCGCCGCCCGCCCCGCCGCCCGCCGTGGAGGCGCGGCGCGACGCGGCGTCCGACTCGTTGGAGTCCGAGGACAGCGTGCCCAGCGTGGAGCCCAGGCGCTTGAGCGAGTTGGCGCGGCGCACGATGGTGGCCACGGTGCGGCAGTACAGCGCCTTGGCCAGCGCGTCGCGCGCGGCGGCGGCGGCGGCGGCGCCGGCGGCCGCGCGCGCCTGCCCACGTGCCCGCGGGGCGCCGCGTGCGCCCAGCCCGCGCAGCAGCGCCGCCGCGCCCACGCCCAGCAGCGACCCCGCCGCCACCAGCTCCGCCTGTGTAAACATGGGACGCTAAGAACGCAGTTGTATGTATTGTACGGTATAAATAACTAGTACACATTGGTATTACTACAGTATCCCAGTATATTCGGTTGTCACCGAATATACTGGGATAAGAATAGATAGAAGATAGAAGAGAGAACAAAAATAGATTTTAAATAGTAAATAGGTACATATCAATAATTTAATGAATTATTATTTATTATTTTGTTTATTTATTGTTAATTTATTTATATGGATCTCCAACTGTCGTACATATTGGTTTACATTACATACATTCTTAGGATATACTTATGCTATTATGTACAACTGATTATAGGAGAACACATCATTCAAATGATAACAAGGATTAAATTATGCTATATAAAAAATAACAAAAACATAAAATTAAAGGTAACTTAACAATGATCAACAGTTCACTATCATCGATCTTTCCATTGAATAAATGATGTAGAAACTTCATGTCTACGAGAGATCTACGGTTTGAAAGCAATTGCAACTTAAAGCTGCCAATTATATCTTCATAGCGTTCATTATGACTTAGATTCTTAAACCTATAAACTAAATATTTAATAAATCTTTTTTGAACGCTTTCGAGTCTATTACTATGCTTCCTGTAAGTAGGAGACCATACTTGGCAACAATATTCAAGCTTACTACGAATTAAACTGTTGTAAAGGCGTAGAATTGTTGTTGGATTTTTAAAATCCTTTGATTGCCTAAAAATGAAACCGAGTAACTTGAAGGATGCTGTCACAACAGTATTAACGTGCTCTTCAAATTTCAACTTGCTATCAAATATTACGCCCAGGTCCCTAATAGAATCAATTATATTAAAATTTTTACCAGCGATATTATAGCAGCTCATAATAGGTTTTTTTTCCTTGAAAATCTCATAAAACTACATTTGCTTGAGTTGAGTACCATTCGATTTAAATCACACCATTTAACAAGTTCATCAAGATTGCCTTGTAACGCCACTACGTCAGATTCCTGTGTTATAATTTTAGCAATTTTTAGGTCGTCAGCAAACAAATAAATCTGACAATTTTTAAATATATCTGCTATATCATTGATAAATAACACAAAGAATAAAGGCCCAAAATTAGACCCTTGGGGACCCCAGAAGTAGCACTAAAGGGCTCAGAGCTCTCACCATGTATCACTACTCTGCCATTACGATTAGAGAGGTAAGATTTGCACCAATCAAGAAGAATATCAGATATACCAAAGCTTAACAGTTTTCTAACCAGTATCCCATGGTCTACCCTATCAAATGCCTTGGAGAAATCCGTGTAAATTACATCCACCTGCAGGTTTTTGTCAACTGAATCAATAAGATATGAAACGTAATTAACGTAATTTAATAAATTTAAAATCATTATTTCCTTTAAAAATAATTAAAATATTATTTACTTTTTTTTAGTTTTTGCTTAAAAGGTCTAGTCGGACAGGCAAAGCTTCACTTTCTTCTAATAATGAATTGTACTTAATAGGATTATATTGCTTTTTGTCAGAAATAGCGTCACACTAATTTTCGTCAACCCTTACTGTGGAGGGGTTATGGTAGCAACAACCTTTAACGTGAATGTTTATTTTCAGATTACAATTTTGAACAAAAAAAGACCAGACTTCCACCGCATCTTATAATCAGAATCGAACTCAAAATCGGTTTACCCAGTAAAGAGTTCTGAGTTTGTTAAACATCAAAAAATATAATGGAATTGATAACCTTCTCTTTACGAAAGTCGGTTAAAAAATATATTAAACAGATCTATAAGGATCTGGTGCGAAACTTCAGACAATCTCTAACGAGCAAATGTAATGTACGACCTCTCCATTAGGCTCGGCGGTGCCCTCGGCGTTGTCGGTGAAGTGCACGTTGCCCAGCAGCAGCACGGCGGCGAGCACGCGGATCACGTCGAGGAAAGGGATGCCGAGGACTCCCAAGCAGCTCTTCCACGCGTGAAAGCGCGCGCCGTCCTCCGCCTCCGGCCGACGCGGGTTTGACGACGCCAGGTATCTGCAGAGTCAAGCTTCAGTACGTTAATTTTGTAATAAAAAACATTTTTCTTTTTGTTTAAAGATTTGTTTTCTACTAAATACTTTAATTTTTTTTCAGTAGCTTAACAGGAGAAATGATTTTTTATTTTGTATTATAAACTAGCGGCTCGCCCACGGCCTCGCCCGTTTAAAATACATGATTTTAATTTAATAAGCAAAATTGATTGACAACTCTAATCACTTCTAATATGATTTTTTATTACTTTAATCTGTAATATTCTAATATGATTTTTTTACGACATTATCGTAACTTCTATAAGATTTTTTGATTGTTTCGAACTAAAAAATATGACCAATGTTGATATTTGATATTCATAAAATATACATAAAGCTAATTATTTATTATATGTATATATTTTTGTAACATTACGTTCTTTTTACCTATGTTATGTTTTTAAAACTCTGTTAAATGTGCTGCTTCTGAAAAAAAATTAATTTATTGCTTCAGAAACAGCCTTAAATGTTAAATTATTGATTTGGGTAAAGATTCATCATATTCTTTGTAAAATAACTGTAATGTTTGCATATTAACTACTGTACAGTTTTTAAATTAGTTACACATATTATTAGCTAAATGCACAATTGGTAAATATGTTTAATAGTTATTACAGAGTACACGTAGAAAAGATGTTTTTAGGCAATTTTTTATAGATTTATTTCAAACGAACGAACGAACCAAAAATCTATGTATTTGCTTGATATCTCTTTGAAGATCAAATCGTTCTTCATCTCTGTGTTGAATTAATTACGATTTCAACTTAACTGTTATGATTTATGAAAGCAATCTACACTAACAATTCAATTTTGTTTACTTTATTTTCTAAAATATTGTATAATAGTGCTTCAAAAATATATATTTTTATCAACAGTCATATAATCACGACGTTTCGAATGTCATTCTTTAGCCATTCATATTCGCAGGCAAACTAATGCCTTGAGTTCATTCAAATGACGATAACTTTTTTTTTAATGAACCGATTTTGATGAACCAAACTTTAGTACTTAAGTTGAGTTAAAACAAAGCAATTGGTGAAATTTTCAAGTAAGTCGGTTCAGTACTTTCAGAGAAAAATGCGGACAAAAATATGTCGACAGACAGACAAGAAATTCAAAAAAAATCTTTTTGCTTTCTATTATTCTTTTTAAGTGTCCCTCTATCCATTTCAGTCAAAATTACTAAATGTACAGACAAAATATTTTTACTGTCTTATTATATATAGAGATTATGTGTAGTAATTTTATCTTTAAGGGTTGTCGGTCTTATTTTACTCTTGGGAGCATATAATTTATTGTCCATTTACCACAAACATTTTTGCTCCGGTTGTTTCTATTGTATTATTTGAAATCGATCCTGTAAACATTTTGTGTTCCTTAAAGGTTTTGTTGTAGTGAAAGAAAAATCTTTAAGTAAATTATGTTTTACTTTTCTTGTATTGGTTATACGTTGCAATATTCAAAAAGTTTATCTTCATTGTGGATTTTTTTTGTTTTACTGACAATGGTGCTATCATTTTTAGTATTTTATTATTATGCTATCCATCAAATCCCTATCTGTTATAATATTTAGTATACACTCTAGTTATCGGATAAACGGTGTGACGCAATAAATAATAGTGGGAGGTAGGAGGAGTTAGATCGTTTTCAAATGTCTATTCTAAGATGATTACCGCAAGTCGTTCGCAGTGTACCCGTCGAGGTGCAGCTGCGAGCGCTCGTCCGGCGTCAGGCCCGCCAGCATCTGGTAGAAGATGTGGTAGTTGCACTCGCCCGCCGGCGGACGCACCACGCGCGTCTGGTCCAGGAAGTAGCAGTGGATCTTGGTGCGGTACAGCGCGCCGTCCGTCACCTGCACCTCGATGAAGTGCCCGATGCGGCTGGAGTGCGAGTTGGCGCGCGTGGCCGCGGTGCCCAGCGAGCGCAGCACGGTGAAGGCGGCGGCCAGGTGCTTGAAGGCGTCGGTCTCGGGCCCCCCGCCCGCCACGTCGAACAGGCGCCGCAGCAGCACCATGGACGCGTACGTCTTGCCGGACCCCGAGACCCCTGCTCGACAGAGGGCGCACACTGTTACTGAGTACCGAGGAGTACAACTCCACGCACGGGCGCTAGTTACCGGACAGGACGATGGCCTGCGGCAGGCCGGTGTCGGCCTGGTGGCGCACGGCGTCGTGCACGAGGCGCGCCAGCTCGGGCCGCTGCGCGCGCGCCGCGCCCGGCGTCAGCGCGTTGTCCGCGTCCGTGTACGCGTTCATCGCTATCAGTATCGGCCCCACGGAAGTCTGCCGGAGTACACATTGTGTTGTTTAATATCTACTACTGTATTGAAGAGCGGCATAAGAAAGACACATTTAGGTACAATTATACTCACTATAAAGTGAAATATTTAAAGATCTAAATGGTTGTGGGTTCGATCCCCACTAGAGGAAATAAAATATTTATTTAAATTGATTTTTTTTTATGGAAAAGGACAAGGCAAACGAGCGTTCGGGTCATCCGATGGTAAGTGATTACCGCCGCCCACGACCCCGTGCAACACCAGAGGAGCTACAGGTGCAGTGCCGGCCGACAAGGTGGAGGTAGACGCGCTTTTTGAAGGTACCCCGGTCATATCGACCTGGAAACACTGCCGCGGGTAGGCCATTCCACAGTTCCGTGGTGCGTGGAAGGAAATCGCACAGTATTGGATTGCCACGTGTCCAGGTGATGTGAATGATATTTTAGCTTGTGACGCACTGTATATTATCATTATTTCCCTCTGGTGTCGAGCGTGGCGTTAAATTCTGCCACTCAACACGCAATGACTACAGAATTCCCTCTGCCTACTCTGCTGTGTGCGGGATACAGCGTGAAGCTGTATATTGTGCCTAGCACTTAAGACAGTGAGAGCTTCCACGTACTTGACCTCACATTATTGTCTAAAAAATTACTTCGATCGTTTTATCGATTTTACAACTGGAAAATTATACGCCGGTCAATATCCTGCGTGTGATACTTATTTGCACTTCAAACGCTAAACCGTAGCTTACAGTATAAGAGCCGAGGTATATGAACGTACATAGTATTTGTTGTGGTAGAACCTCGCCTGCAGCGCGCGCACCACGGCGTCCTCCGTGAGCGGCCCGTGCAGGTGGATGAGGTCGTCCACGTCGCCGCCCGCGCCCGCGCCTCGCCGCCGGGCCTCTACTTATACGATACAAACGAGACTAAAGTTAGTAAAGAGTAATTAAAAATAGATATTTATTTGTTACATTTTCAAAGATAATAAAAATGCTAAAACTAAATCTATTTATAGTAAACTTCAGGGCGGCCACAACTCGTCGACCGTACTGTATGCGCGTGTACCTGGCGGAGGCGGCGGAGGATGATGCGGCTGCAGAGGCGGCGCGGGCGCCGGCGGCGGAAGCGATAGCGGCGCGCGCGGCGGCACCGCCGGCTGGGGCGGGCCCGCCGCGCCCGCTGCGGCCCCCTGCGCCGGGCCCCCCGCGCCGCCCACGTGCAGGTGGTTGCGGAGGGTGACCAGCTCCGAGCTGAGGCTCAGCAGCCGCCGCTGCAGGGTGACGGCCTCGTTCGAAGACGAGGCATCTGGAATAGTAAGCACTGTTTGATGTTATATGTCCGTTAGTTACGCCTAGGCCACCGTGGTGCAGTGGGACGTCAGCACGTTTGTGCTGGTTGTGGGTTCGATCAAGTTTATTTTCATTTCCCCGTTTTAGAAAGACGTCCTGACCTGAAGTGCGTCTTATAGCTCAGAACGTCTGCAGTTTAGGCGGACAGCAGAGAAGCGATTGTTTTAACGTTAGGTTTTGTGTCTACTCTGATATACGCAGGATAAAGGATAAAGCTGAAAAAAAAATTACGCGTTAAAAATGATTAAAGTGAAACATGTCAACACTAAAATTGAAACCTGTCCTGCGGTGACGGCCACATACACCCACTACAAACAAACAAGGACTCTTATGAATTCAAAACATCAACACGTCAAACTTGATTGAGGCAACGTTTTCTCTTAAAATATAATCAAATCTGCGTTACAATAGAATAATAGACGACCGACTAAAGAGTCTGCGAGACGCACTGCTTAATAGCCTTAATTACACTTTTGCATGAGTTTCACTTTAATATCAATAAGATATTTGGTAAAGCATAGAAATTATTATTATCCCATTTTTATTTTTATTTTGCGTTATAAAAATAGTTACTTTTTTAGTTTCTCTGTACAGTGTCTGTATATATGTAAATATACCTACCTAATAATTGTTGTTATAATCATTTATGTCATAAATCTTGTATATTGTAAACTACGTAGGTACTTGCGTCAGTGTATATTTTGTTAGTGTTTGACTATAATAAATGAATTCCACGTTTGAAGTTAGCACGGGTCGTGCGTCTTTCAGGGAAAGTATACAGCATAGTGAGGTCACGTTCTCGTAATGGAGTGGAGGAGAGAGGAGGAGAGCGGAGGAGAGCGGAGGGGACCGGTCCGGCGCCGGCTCCGTGTTCCGGACTCGCGCCACTTAAACTAACTACGACCTTGCGCCTGGCAACTTACAATTTAATTTGGACTGAAACTACGAACACATGCCGCGGTTAAAACCTTTTTATTGGTGCGTGATCGAAGGACGCCGCCTTCCCGGCCACCTCCGCCACCTCCGCCGCGGCCTCGAATATTTGAAGCTTTTATTACCGAGCCAACACTGAGCGCAGCTCGTGAAAGTACCACAAGGGTTGGGCAGATTTGTATTACGCAAATAATTTCATATTTGCATTTTCTTTTTATTACTCATACTGTACTCTGCATAAACTCTGATGATAATTCGTCATTCGATAAACGGTTACAGATGACAGTTTGAGCGGACTCGTGTGTGCTGTGCGTGTCCGGCCGCCTCGCCACCTCGCCGCCTCGCCGCCTCGCCACCTCACCACCTCGTCGCCTCGCCACCTCGCGCTACTTTACCTCTAAGCTTTGTTCTCGCTATCAGCTTTGAGCTCACCGTCGCATTTAGTTTAAAATGACGCCACGTTAAATGCTATACCAGACAGAATAACAAGATCCAACCAAAGCTGTACCAGCAGGTACCAAAGTAGTTTTGTTATGCAAATAAATTGGCAAATATGGAAAGGACTTAAAATATATGCTTGAAGTTATTTTTGAATATAAACCAGTAACGTCAGGCAGACACACACACACACACACACACACACACAAAACACACGCGCGCTGGTTGTGCGCTGGCTCTGACGGGCGCTGGTTGCGGTCACATAACTCATTGCTCCTATTGACCTATTGTTTCCTCGGTTGGTTTAAGTACGAAATATGAACATAAACAAAAACGGTTGAGACCGGTCGTGGCGCAGCGGCACAAGGTGTGACTGTAAAACCGACTGGTTGTGGGTTCGATCCCCACTCGAGGAGATGAAATATTTACTTAAATTTATATTTCCATTTCTTCGCTCTGGTGTCGAGGTTAAGCGCGGCGTTGAGCTCTGCCACTCAACACGCAATGCCTCCAGAATTCGGCCGAAAGTGGGCAACAGGAGTGTTAACACTGGGTTCCCTCTGCCTACCCTGCTGTGTGCGGGATACAGCGTGAAGCTGATTTATTTATTTTATTTTAACAAAAACGGTTCTTTGAGTAATAGAATAAACAAATACCATAAAACATTGAAAACCGCGATTAATGTGTGTTTTATTCAATTTTCTTCACTGTTTATTTGCTTTTCACGTGCAAAGGATTTATTTAACTGAATACAATAGAACTGAGTAGCAAAGAACTAGAATATCGTCATAAGTAGTTATCTTGAAATTGAATGATGGGCTGACGATGATCCTTTCTCTCCGTACATTTCCATCTTGGAAAATGTAAAAGTGATGATTTCCTTAAGAAGAATGCTTTTAGTTAAACTGATATTGAACATATTAAAAAGTGTATCAGTTTGTTGTTTGGCTGACCTGTCTGTCCGTTTGTCAAAACTTTTTTTCTTAAGAACGTTTGAAGGTTTAAAATTGAAATTAATATAAAATATTAACAGTAGTTGTACCAATTTGGGACAAAATAAATTAAATGTATTTATTTTAAAAACCGGTCAATTGTTAGTCGGACTCGCCGATCGAGGATTCCGTACCAATTTCAAGATTGAAGTACAACTTATAAAAGTTGACTAACTTAAGTATGTGAGATAATTACAAGACAACTATTACAAAGTTATATTGGTTACTCAGTTCATCATACTTCATACAATATAACGGCATAGTCCCGGGACACAGACGAAATTTAACTTCATAGCCAACGCAATTAAAAGATGCGAGCGTTTTTGCTGCATATTGAAAAAAAATGCCGCGTAATGAAAATCTACAATCTATAAAAAGGATACTTGCGTTGACCTACAACTACCAACATGTGAGAACTTGCAGTAAATAAAAAAGACCCAAAAATTAGCAATCTGTACGTACCTATATTATAAAAGAAAAAAATAGGAACAAACTCATATTTATAGATAAATTCAGACAAAATTTATGCGTACGACTTCACACTTGAATTCGTCAATTATAAAAAATATAAAAGGATGGTAGTATAAACGAACAAATGAACATAAAATGTATATTCTATACTCGCAGTCACATTTTATTTCGACTAATAATGAAGCGTTTTGTGGATTTGATTTCACTTTCATTATTTATCACTTTTCAAATAATATTTTATGGGTTTAAATAATAAATAAATTAAAAAATACGATATTTTTTAATTATAATGTAAACATTTGAATGATTCGAATAAAAAAAATAAGAAAAAAAATAATTTTATGCAAGTTTTCTATGTGATATAACTATAACTTAAATGTATCAATCTATCGAGATGCTACTTGATCAAGTGTCATCTCGATTATAAGCGATCCAAGTTAGGTCCACGCCGTCTAGTGTGAAAAGATATTAAAAACTTATCAGTACATACAGGGTGGAAGAGGCAGCGCGCTTTTTACTTTTTTTTTAGGGTAACGTTTATCTATGTATTTCGTGTGACGCAGTGACGCAGAGATGCGAATAACGTAAACACACACTACTACAAAAACACTACTAAAGGTTAACAACTTTGAACTTTGCTGCCAATACCTACGACTCGATTTTGGAATGAGGCGTATGCGGCGGTTTCCCTTTGATAGGTTTGTGTGTGCGTGCGTCGTTCTTGATAAATGGCTTTTTATTTTAAAACGACAATTTTATTATTTATTTTGTTTGAAAAAAATACTCTTTCATTTTTGGAAAAAAAAAATTAAAGTGGTGCTGACACTTCCTGTATATAACGTGTACATCGTCAGCTCCTGGGTTCACTGGCTACTGGGTATAGAAAACGGTGTATATTATATAATTTTTCGAGGTACGATGTGTATTGAGTGGAGGAACTCAACGCTGGGCTTTTGCCTTGGTACCAAAAGGAAGAAATGAAAATATTAACAAATAATAATTCATTCTCTCGAGTGGAGATCGAATCCACAACCGTCGCATCACAGTCACACCTTTGTGCCCCTGCGCCACGACGACCTCAAGAAGGTACAAAACTATAGACTATACACAAACAAACGTTTTATTAAAGTAAATTCTTAAATTAAAATAAAATATAATAATGATGACGACGGTTTGTATCTCATGAAATAAAAAATGTTAAGTTTATTTGTCAATTATCAACACGTACGTATCTCTGTTTAATTGATCCGGTAAAGTGTCATTTCGGTTTAGATTCATTTTAGCGTATGAATGAAATACCGTTTTTTACTGTTTATTATTCCTTGTTTTATTTTTTTATAAGTGTTATTATAATGCAGTTTGGATTTCTTTTTTGGAACGTTTGGAATATATAATTAGTTTTTATTTGACTGGACTTATATTTAGGTACGTAAATCCGAATACGATGACAGGTCTCTATCGGTTTGTCTATAAAAGTTTGCAATACGTACGCCCGTTGTACCCTGTGATAGTTTTTATGATTCTAATACTTTTGCAACTTTAACATATACTACCTAACTGATATTGTTTTGATAGTTGTCAATTCACAACTTACTGTGGTGTATTTCAACATCACAAATAGTAATTATTCAAAATCAAGGGTCTACTAAGTCATTTATTATATAGATAGATTTCTAACATTCAAATGTTATAAAATATTTTTAGGCGTAATTAGCATGTCATTTAAATGGGTATTGAATGCGGTGGTAATTCGGATCAAATCATGAGAAATAGGGCCAAATATCTATTTGTTACCAGACTAACCTTCCCAATCGTAGCGCCGTTGATAAACTTTAACAAATATAAATGTTATGTACAAAGGAATCGCAATTTTGGTACGTAACGT
This sequence comes from Heliconius himera, assembly GCA_021202915.1. Taxonomy (NCBI): domain Eukaryota; kingdom Metazoa; phylum Arthropoda; class Insecta; order Lepidoptera; family Nymphalidae; genus Heliconius; species Heliconius himera. The sequence goes on from JAJHJA010000427.1 coordinate 669,879, forward strand.
ATTGACTGAGTCGTCGAATACTATTTGTATAAATACACACCGAGGCGGTATAAAAGTGCAACAAAGTGTAAACTACCTGCAAGTTCTCATTTACAATCAATGATAATACACACTAATAAGTAAAGTGTGTGGCTCGGCCGCTCTCAGAGTCTCTCCGCGTCGTCACAGAAACATAAATCCGATTGATCGTCGCACCGGATGATCAACGTGCCTGTAAGAAGCTTACTGAGCAAAAACCGGGAAGTCTATATACACCAGCTCGTGCCTCGCGCCTCGCGCCTGGAGCGAGGAGCGAAGCGTCGTGGCAAAAACTATTAATTGCATTAATCATTCTTCGTTTAAGTTTACCGCAGTTTGTGGTTAAGTATGCCCAATGACGACGACGTTTTTTACACTTTATTTATTCATCCCTGGTAAGGATATTATTGTAATTTAAAGTTCTACGTTCATAACAGGGGCGCTACTACGTCTGCAAGGACTGTAAAGCATTGTCCGTTTCTGTAGGAGTTTCAGAAAATATTTATTTACTTGTTGAGCAATTCATATGACACATTTCAAAGTTTCACCCCCTAATGTCGCGACCGTTAGTTACTCAAAAACGAAAAACTTGTAAGCTTTGAGTCTTCGAAATAATGATTATTTATTTATGAGCAGTATTTGATTGTATTGTGCAATTGTACTTAATTACGTGATCGACGTCGGCGGTAATGAGACGAGTTAAGTGACGACTTCTTTCATTCTATTACATACATTTAAATTCACCTCAAACGTTTTTCTCTAGAATAGCAATCAAATGACTTCCTTAAAAGGCGAGCGTCTGCGGCGGGGATGCAAGATCTCTAATAGTTTGTTGAATGCACCGAAAAAGGCAAATCCTATTTATTACTCGGCTGCAACTCGGGCAAGAAACTTACCGCATACCGGTCGGTACTTGCGGAGACGATACAGCAAGTCCTCACTTCCCGTCCAAAGGCGGGATCCGTCTCTCATACATTATGTAAATATATTCGCTCTAAAGATTTAAACCTCGGGACGGACTTAAAATCTAATTTGCCTACCGTAAAAAAATATTTAGGTATTCGAGGTCAAACTCGATACAAACACGTTCATGGCGGAGTAGGGGTCATCGACCGATACGTACGAAGCTAAGCGAGGATATGCGCGGGACCAGAGCGGAGAGGACTGACTGGATCTAATACGCGAGAGGCGCAAGGTGTGAGAGGCCCGAGAGGCGTGAGAGGCACGCGCCGCGGTCACCTGCCCTCTGTCACTCGCTCGTTATCCGCGGAATGTTCTCATTAGGTGCGGCGACGTCGTCCTAGAGCAAGTCCGCGCACTGATTGTGACTCACCCCTCCATCCTCCATACACTGCGTACACTACTTCATGTACTTATGTTACAATTTAAAACGAATATTGCCTTTCCAGCAGACGACTCAGATGCTGTTGCTGGATATTAAATCGACTTAGAAATCGAAACTAGACTAACTAAATATGAGTTTCTTGTATTTAAAAAATATAAAATAAGAAAAGAAAATTTTAATACTTGTATGGAAAAGGTGAAATGCTTTAAAAGTCGAAAACGATATTTTTTCATTTTGTTTTGTATTATTTGTCATTAGGCAGGCAGCTAATGACAAGTGTATTGTGAGATCACGAGGCGGCGTGTGGATGTGGATGAGGGACGCGGGGAGATCGATCGACGGACGGTTACATCTGACAAGCGCGGCATTCTTAACATCAGACGTACGCAGGCGCAGAGCAAACTGCGCAATAACAATTAAAGGATCTATAAAATTTTATAATTTCTATAATTTTCAATTAAATATGTAAATGATACGTCCAATAATTAATTATTATTTATTCCAAACGAAACTTATAATTATATATTAATGCTTCCGCTGGTTTGAAACAGCCGTCCTACCACCAGACCGACCGGCGGCGATCATTTGTGGAATGTTTAGTTTCTCATTTGAAACTTAAAGTACGTCTTAATGAAGTGACATTTTAATTTTTACATTTAAATTGCCTTTAATGCTAAAGTTAGCGGGAAACGAATAAATACTGATGTTATCGCCGTACGTACCAGGGCACCAGGTACCACCACGAGGAGGTATCACATTTACATTTGTATTTATTACGTGGTCGAAGATGTAAGCAAATTAGCCGAAAGAAATCGCATTTAATATATAAATTATAATAACTATTATTTTTTTCAGTGCTCGTCGCGTGCGCGTTGATATCTTTTCCATCGAACTTGATATAGAAAGTAACGTAGCGCTCGCGTAGACAATATACTGTAGTTGTAGTAATAGTTTAATATATAATAATATATCGACATATTTATACATATAAAGCAAAATCAAATAATTTCGTTCAAAATAAGAAGTTATACGCTTAATGTTTTGAACGTAAAATGATTTACTACCAGTCCACTAAAGTGGTAGTACCTCCGACCTGAGAGACCTGAGAAGGGCCGGAATATGAATGTCACGATATTGGACACAGGATCGAGAGTTAAATCTGTTCCTGTTGTACAATTAAGTGCTCTTTTAAGTGTTAATGTGCGTTGTACGTTGTATGTTGTACGTTCTACAACCATAATCATTTTCAATACTTGAACAAGGATTGTTCTAAAACGTAATCTAATGTAAACGTTAATTTAAAATAACAAAAATCTATGACAACGGGCGCGAATTATAAGACATAAGTAAGAAAAATAATAAAATATACATAATCGTCTGCAGAGACAACCAATCGTAATAAGCAATATTATTTGCCTTTTGATTAAAATACGTAACGTTTACTGAACTAAGGTTGTTTGTATGTCTCTGTTGTACCTACAACGCACACACTCATTGATTCAGAGTTTGAGACGGCACATACGGCATATATATCGTGATCTGCGCATTAGCACCGAAACTTCAAAATGGCAATTTATTAATATTCTATCTGTCTTACTTTCTTATAATATATTTTTCACCACACACTGTAAAACTATGTCTATTCGAACGATAATCGCATGTACAATCTAGTTAATACGAGTGAATAAACAACATCCATATAAGTTAGCAAATAAATCGGTTGGATGCAGCTACACGAGTACGTGACGCGCTAGTGATCTATGACATGAGACATCTCCATTCGTATCGGCTTTTTGCCATCGAGCGTCGGTAGGCCCGTAGGCTGCAGCTGAGGCCGGGCGGGGGTCCGGGCGGGGTCCGAGCGGGGCGGAGGCCGGGAGCGACGCGTCGCTTTACATAATGTCCTCGACGCGGGGCGGCGCGAGCGCACAAAAACTGCGCGTGCGCCGCAAACCCGTGTAATTGCAGCCACACGCACGCCCGCTAATGTGTTTTACTGATACATACATACAAGTACTCACATACCGTTTATGCTCCTTTTATATATTTTTATATATGTTCATGTTATGTAGTAAACCGTATGTTTAATAAATAGCACGTCATTATCATATTATTTGTATTTCTTCCAATCTTATAACCCACATAATTTGGTTCCGTTATATAAATTACAGTACCAACTTAGTCGAGCATAATCTTACAACGAGAATGTGACTCTCGGCATTAACATTCTCGTACCTCGTAACAACCTGTAGAGGCAAGGTGGAGTCGAAAGGGCCGAATTTACTTAGATACCTACCTGCCACGGCCCCCCTGCCCCCTGTCCCCCACAGAGAGGGGGGGGCGCGGGCCCCACTGCTGCGATGGTGTCCGGGCCCCGCGCCGCGCCGTTAGCCGCCGCGGGCGCCGCCGCCCCCGTCCCGAAAGACTAGCTCTGCATAGAGCCGTGATTATAGTCTCACAACTGTACTATACTATACGTTAACTCATTTAGATATAGTTATATTAGGTAGTCCATAATATTGTTTAGAAAGTAACCGCCCGTGCTCTATCTATGTACCGAACACCCGGCCTTGTCTTTGCGGCGGTGTTTACTTACAGCAGACGTACCTATATTTTAATATTTATTCTAAGTAATACCTTATGTGTACAAGAGAAACTCTTCCGGTCGAGAGAGAGGGACCCGTCGTACCCATCAATTGTTCGAATCTCCTCGTGACTCAGCATCAAAATGCTGTATACAAAACGAATGGGCACTAAAACGTATTTCACAATCGCGCATGAATGTCGTTTCTATATTTATCATGAATGAGAGCATACGTTAAAGAAATACTTAGAAGTCACAAGTTAAAATGTAAAAAGAGTCCCTCGATTTAGGGAACATTTTCAATAGTAATAAAATGACGACAGCGTTGTCTGGTGGCACAGCCGCGGCGTCGCAGCCGCGGCCGGGACGCGCGGGCGCACTTGCTCACCTTGTAGCTTCTTCTCCGTTTCCCAGAACTTTTGCAGCTCAGTGAAGTACTTGTCCAGAATGAACACCTTGGAAAGGCCGAGCGTGGCCATGGCGGGCGGCGCGCTCGCATCACACTCGGCGGCCGCGCCGCTGTTTGCCGACGACGGCGACCACTCTCTCACGCGTCACCCCGCGTACTGGCCCGGCCCGGCCCCGGCGCCCGCCCCCGCCCCCGCCACCGGCTGCACGGCCTGCTCACCCCCGCACCCTTCACCTGCAGATTCCTCTGCCACGCGCCCGTAAAGCCTTCGCGCTTAGTCCTACATATACCATTACACTTTTGGAATATCTATTTCATATTTATTTGTGTTAGAATACACCTTTCCCGAGGATACAATCCGAATATTACGCGCGTGGTACCTGTTCATAAACAGTATATATGAATAGAGATATATCCTGCGAGCGCAGAGGAATGTGTCAGTTGTGAAAAACACCTAATTAAACAAACACTCTTCACAGCAACTACGCGGACAGGTAGCGCAGGGAGGGCGGCGGCGGACCGGGGGACTGGTTTGTTTCTCTGTAAGCTGCTGAGAGCTGCCCTCGTCACCTCACACATCCCTAGTGCGGGCACGCGCCTCTCGTCCCAAGCCTTGACGAACCAGTGGAGATACATCTACTGGGAGTGGTGTCGGTGAGCAGACGGGCGGCAACGCACGTGTCACGTGAGTTAATCTGAGCGCCGTTAGCGAGAGGAATTGCGAACAGACACGCAAATCGACAATTTTATACGCTTCTTGATCATGTCGATGATAGTACAAAAATTTCATAAAATACGATAACATTCAAACTTAAACAAAAAAATATCTATGTTATGTAGTTAAATGAATGGGATAATAAAAATATTTTTTCAAATGACCAATTTATTTCATGATATTGTGTTACCCGTTTGGGTAGGTTCTTGATTTTAAATGTGAAAACTGGTCTTAGTGCGACTCATGTAGAATTATATGAAGTAACTATCATTGGTCGCCGCACCCGCCTCCACTGTATACTGCAGCGCGCTACAGCCACCGCGCCGGCCTGCAGGAACTACTCACACGCTCATCACAAAGGGATAGCGATTTGTTATTAATTATATTTACTTATTTTTAATCAATGCCATTATGTAGCTCATTACATCTTTTATGTTAAAAATAATAACCATAAATACTTATTTAGAAAACGTATAAAAAGAAGGTCGGTTTCCAGGAGGCGCGAGTTCGAGTCCCGCTTTGTTCAAATTTTTATACGTTTTCTAAATAAGTATTTTTCTTTCCTAAGTGTGGAATAACACTTTAAAAATGTTTAAAAATAATAACCATAACTTCGTGAGAACTTCAAAATTGTTTAATTTTAATTTTTGTTTTCTTTAATTTTATATACTTAGGAATGTGCAGTGGTCACACAAGCCTAATCGGGCTTAAGACCGCGAAGAAAATTATTGTTTTATGTAATATGTTTTAAATAAATAAAATAAATAAATAAATAAATAAATAGCAATATAATACTTACATTTTATAAAGGAGAAATTACATATATATACATTTTATAAAGAATTAATTTTTGATTTATTTATTTATAAAGGAGTATAATGAGAAAATTAAAAAATAAATGAGTACATCTCAAAATTGAAGTAATTTTAATTATAAAAACATAATGGGCATGTAAACAAACCGGGCACTGATTACAATTTTACAAGCGCTGCCATCTAGAGGACTCACTGTGAGAGTGCGCGCGCGCAGCCTCTACGCCACTGCACGCCTAGAGGTTACACTTACTACCGACAGGGGTCGTCTGAACTTTTTTTAATAACTTTTGTCTTTTTGTCAGGGCTTATCCATAGATAGAGGGAGTTATGTAGCAACACATTCAGCAGGTTAGATTTTAATAAAATAACTATTCAAAGCAGTTCAAAATTTTGGTACATTTTATTTGTAATATGTTGTTACATTTAACCGCATTGTCAGAAGGAAAGAGCTGAAAGTAGATGAGCTGAAGGTAGAATCGTAGATGATTCATTTAAAGTGTCCGCGGCAACTGACACTCCGTACTAACTGACATACCGAAATGGATAATGGTCTTTTTTCTATAATATTAAACTATCGATTTCAAAATTTTGAATCCGTCATTTAAAAAGTACTCCTTTTAATACCAGTTATATGTACTTAACCATTATGTTATTGTAATTATTAACTGCATTCTTTTTAGGGTTCCGTACCTCAAAAGAAAAAATGGAACCCATTTAGAATCACTTTGTTGTCAGTCCGTCCATGGTCCGTCTGACAAGGCCGTATATATCTTTATAGGGAGATCGTGTGAAGGCAGTTAGTTTAGGTTTAGTAGAGATCGCGTTACTCGCTTGCTCGCTGGACAGTACATATACATAAATTGGCACGATAAACGCGGAACAACCAGCCCCAGATTAAAGGCACCATTTACCCAGTTTATAAGCCTATGATATTTTGCTTGATATTTAAAAAATACCCCCTACGTCAATTAAATCTCTCCTTCTGCTCGTTGACTTATGATTGTATTATCCGGAAATTAGTACGGAACCCTCGGTGGTCGCCTCCGTTCATACTACACCGGTTTTTCCAAAAAGGAGGAGGCTCTACGTATATTCGTTAACTAAATCTTTTTTATATTTGTCCGTCGATTTCCCTTTCACCAAACACCAACCTAGTTAAGACCCTCGGTTCCCCATTTTTCGCAGAATTCTGGAGACATTGTTGAGTGGCGGAACACAACGCTGCTTCGACACCAGAGCGAAGAAATAAAAATAAAATAAATCAGCTTCACGCTCTATCCCGCACACCGCAGGATAGGCGAAGGGAACGAGTGTTAAGGCATTGTGTTGAGTGGCGGAACTCAACGCCGCACTTTACCTTGACACCAGGGCGTAGAAATGGAAATATAAATTTAATTTAATAAATACTTCATCTCCTGGTGTGGGGATGGAACCAAAAATCAGTCGAATTTACAGTCACACTTTGTGCCCCTGCGCCACGACTGGCCTAACGCTACTTTCAGGAGTTGAACATATTTTGCAAAAATCTACAAAAAAAACAAAGATCATTATTTGATTATACGTATTGAGCTTACATTCAGTAATGGACAAGAACTAGATGATGATTGTAATACTTATTCTTCAAGGAGCCATTCTAACAACAATAAATAATAATTTTAAAAAGAAATAAAAACTACTTGAAGGTACAAACTTAAAAAATAATAATTGTAGGAAATAAATGAATTACTGCAAAGTTTAAAAAACGGAAATATAATAAGTGAATCTGTTGATACCTATTTACTATTTAAAAATGGCTATATTTAGAGTCGGTGCCAACAACGGTATTTCATATAATATTTTTTTAGCTTTTGTTATTTTTTTGGACTCCTCAATAAATGGATCAACCAACTATCACAACTCAACATACGTTTTTATTTGGAACCAAAAACTCCTGAAAGTAGCGCGTACAACCAGCTTTATAATATTAATATACGTATAGATATTATCATGTATAAAGAAAAAATAAATTAAATCAAATCAAATCAGTTTCACGCTGTATCCCGCGCACAGCAGGGTAGGCAGAGAACCTAGTGTTAAGACACTCCGTTCCCCACTTTCTGCCGAATTCTGGAGGCATTGCGTGTTGAGTGGCAGAACTCAACGCCGCGCTTAACCTCGACACCAGAGCGAAGCAATGGAAATATAAATTTAAGTAAATATTTCATCTCCTCGAGTAGGGATCGAACCCACAACCAATCGGTTTTTACAGACACACCTCGTGCCGCTACGCCACGACTGGCCGCTAACATGTATAAAGAAGATATATATATATGATATATATCGTTATATTGCGACCAAAAATTACATAAAATCGTTACAAGCTGTAGCTTATATGTTATTCTGATGTATAACCTATATACAGGGTGGAAGAGGCAGCGCTCCATTTACGGAAACAGCATATAGGGTAAAATATTTCAAACTTATACCTAAAGTAATTAATCAAGATGCCTCAACAGTTTGGACGTAGGATTTTTTTTCATTTCACGATTTTTATCCATACCTGTATTTCGTACATAAACACTTACTACTACAAAAATACTAATAAAGGTTAAACAACTTTGAACTTTATCGCCAATACATACGACTTGATTTCGAAATGAGGCGTGTGCGGCGGTGTTCCTTTGATAGGTTTATGTGTGCGTGCGTAATCCTTACAAATAGCGTTTTCTTTTAAAATGACAATTTTATTATTTATTTTGTTTGAAAAAAATTTTTTTTCATTTTTGGGAATTTATTTTTTTCTGGGTTATATTAGGCTTTTCTAGAGTAGTTAAAACTGTGGTTTCATTTAATGTGGTGCTGACACTTCCACCCTGTATATTATCTACTGTAAAATGTCATCCGAATCCATCCAGTAGTTTTTTTAGTAGTTTTTACGTACATCCATCTTCAGAAACTCTCGCATTTACATATATTAGTACATTGTAGGGCGTCTGTACCCGCGAATTTAAAACAATTGGGATCCTAATACTGGGAAATAGTAACTAATAAACAGTTGACTATATCTTATATTTGTTTATTATAAGTGATCAAACCACATGAAATTTAAACCTTTCAATTAAAAAAACATCAGATTTATAGGCAAGCAGTAGCAGGGTAGGCAGAGGGAACAAGAACGAGTAAATGTAAATATTAAATATTTAATTCCCCCGAGTTGGAGTCGACCCACAACCGTCCCGTTGACAGTGGCACGCACAAATTATACAAATTTGATTGTAAATAAAGTATAAAATAGAGACAAAAATGACATTCTAACTTATCGCTCTTGGGCAGTAATGAATCTATTAATTCATCACTGCAGTAGGGTAAATAGAGACCACTGACCAGATCGCTGTCGCCCGCGTCGCTGGCTCCGTCGCCGTCGGCCGGTACCGGTGCGGCTCTCTTCACCCAACGTCGTTGGTCTAAAACATGCATTAAATCTTCAAAGACGCCCAAATTTTATAAAAGATAAGTAATTTCATTATTCACGAAATGGTATATGATGTGTTGTATACCTGTGCGTCTGCCTGGAACGGTACGTGCAGAAGAAGTCGGGTCGCACTCGGTGCGCCCGCAATAGCGCGGCCAGCGGGGCCGGCGCGGGCGCCCCGGGGCCTGCGCCCTCGTAGGTCTGGTCCGGCAGCAACATGCCGCCCGCATGGCGCTCCAGTGCCGCCCATGTGTTATAGTCGCGTTGTGTAAGTCATCCTTGCCATCACCTATTAATTTATTACAATAGGACCAGATAATATTATGTGTTCAAAATAAGACACTGATCACTGATATCTACATGTATCGGGTACTTTCAATGTTTATTGATGCAGTTTGTTATTCGTTCACAGAAAATTAAAGCACTCTTTTCTAAGTTTTGTTCTAATAAAATACTTAATTGTACATCACATAACAGAGAAGAGCAGAAAAACATTTACAAGCTCCCTCTGCCTGCCCTGCTACCTGGGGGACACAACGTGAAGCTTAAAAAAACACTCCACACTAGTGATGTTACGTTCCGGCAAAAATAAGCATTTTCCAGCTGTTCCATTCCGACTTCGGAACATATTCCAATTTTTATTCCGGTACCGGTTTTTTTTTACCTCAAAAGATTAAATAATAAGTTCTTTGATTTTCACGATTATTACACATTTTAAATAAAACTATTTTAACCGGATTAATCGCGTATATTTTGTACTTTTATACATTTTTGGAAACCCGACGTTTCGAACACTTTGCAGTAGTCCGTGGTCACGGGTAGACTGAGGTGGCATTTGTCTGTCAGTTGACATAATTATTATATCAAACTACCGCCAACGATTTCTTAATTGCCTCGCGTACTGCCCTGGATTCCTGCAGAATGAGCTGATAGTATCTTGCCCTCTGGTATGGTGGGTTTGAGACTTCAATGATTTTATGAGTGGGTCCCAGGTGGTAGAAAGCTTCCAGCCATCCTCTCTATTGAAATTAGGATGAACGAACAAATAAAAGCCTTAAGCAATGATATCGAGACGTGTTTTTCTAAGACAGATTTCCATCAATGTGTAGTATTTACTAATAAACGCGCGCAAAATAAATATAATCAATATAAAATTAGACAAATTCGAAAATATCATAATCTCGAATTAAAATCCGAACGGAAAAATGTCTATGGTAACGCCGTAACCTGTTGTCTGTGTAGACAACACAAACGTCAGTTGTCAATCTGTCAAAATAAACTAGATGATTCGACTATTGAAGTATTAAATAAAGGTTTAAACTGTTAAGGAAGCACAAGTTTATATAAAGAGTTTTTATATTTGTGTGTTCCTTATTTATATTGTATTCAATCTCATTGGTCTTCAGTTATTATTTTATACATTGACATATTGTAAAAAATATCTGAACAACGAAATGTATTTTTCTCAATAATAATATATATTTTATAAATTATTAAAACGTTGTTTTATTAACTTTAATATGGTAGCAGAGCGTTAAAAGTAAACAATAATAAAGACCTTTAAAAGAAGAAGAAAAGACTAAAGGAGTTACGATGGCATCAGCAAAACTTGAAATAGGGCTTTTCGATGGATCTAATTGGGCAACTTGGAAGTTTAAAATAAGGTTGTTGCTTCAGAGTAATCCAGGCACTTTAGACGCAGTGGAAGGAAAACTACAAAAGCCAACTCTTCCAGGTGAGCAAACAGAGGCTAATTTAAGCAAATATAAAAATGATTTGCAAAATTATTTAAAAACTGATAGCACTGCAATGCTGCTTTTGACTACTAACATGTCAGACGATATACTCACGAAAGTAATGCGTTTTATGACAGCAAAAGAGATGTGGGATGAATTGAACCATCTTTATGAGAGAGCGTCAGAAGATCGATCATATGAAATATGTATGCAATTCTTTAAATACAAAAAAGATCCCGCACATGATATAGGGTCACATTTGTCATTTATAAAGAATATATGGCATGATTTAAAACAGAATTTAGTGGACAGCGAACTGCCAGATATATTACTGATTTGCAAAATTTTAGATTCTCTTCCAGAACAATTTTTCAACTTTAAATCGAGCTGGTTACTTATTTCAAAACAAGATCGTACTATTGAAAATCTGACTACTCAGCTGTGTGCATACGAAAGAGCTTTATCAGAATCTGGTGAAAATAACATGAACGCCTTAATGGTACAGAACAGGAAAAATAAATTTAAAAAGAAGTACAAATTTAATAAATGCAAATATTGTGGTGCTGATGGTCATATTGTTAAGCAATGTAAAAAGTGGATAGCGGATGGAAGGCCTCCTAAACCTTCAACAAATCCAAAGCAATCTACAAACAGTACAATGTTGACAAGCATAGCGTTAGCTTTTGGAGAAAATATTGACAAGGATGCATGGTATATTGATAATGGGGCCACTAGTCACGTAACTAATAGAAGTGATCTGTTTCAGACTTTTGAATATTTCAATAATTCCCAGACAGTTATAACGGCAAATGGTCATCCCGTTGAAGCCATTGGAAAAGGTACAATACATGTGGAAGTCGATATAAATAATAAAAAGGAAGTATTATTTTTCACTAATGTATGGTACGTTCCTGGAATACAAAGGAATTTATTCTCAGTTTTAGCGGCTCAAGACCTTTGTCATAAAAGCATTTTTGAATCAAGCACCGAGTCTTGTTATTTTAAGATCAATGGTAAGGTAAAATTAATAGGATTTCGCAAACAAAATGGAGGTTTGTATAAACTCAAATTAAATGTTCTACCTCCAAAACTTGAAATAAACCTATTAACAGTACCTAGTAAACTACAACTTTATCATGAACGTCTAGGTCATCAAAATAAAAGACATGTCAAACAGGTAATTCAAAGAGAACTTGGTATACAGTTTAATTTTGATGTTAATTCAGAAATCTGTCAAGGATGTATTTATGGAAAAGCACATAGATTAAAATTCGGAACTAGACAAAGAGCTACAAGACCAGGCGAGCTTATTCATACTGATGTTTGTGGACCATTTGTATATTCTATTTCCAAATATAGATATTTTATTATTTTTAAGGATGATTTTACCCGTTTTCGATACATATTTTTTCTAAGACATAAATTTGAAGTTCATGCACGCTTAAATGACTTTCTAGCTGAAGCCAAAACATCTGGTCACGCTATTGAAGAAATTTTAAGCGACAACGGTGGTGAATTTGATAATGAACAAATTCGAAATACTTTAAGACGATATGGAATTAGGCAAAGAATGACAATGCCATATACACCTGAACAGAACGGTTGTGCTGAGAGGGAAAACCGTACTGTAGTTGAAATGGCGAGATCACTTATGCATGCTCATAATGATATTTCTCAAGGTTTGTGGGCTGAGATAATCAATACATCAGTATATATACTGAATCGAACTGGACCTACAACAATTGAAGGTAAGTCACCTTATGAGTTATGGTGGTCTAAAAAGCCTAAAATAAGTCATCTGAGAATCGTCGGTTGCACATGCTATGTACATATTCCAAAACAAAGGAGACCAAACAAGTTAGACCGAAAAGCACAGAAGGGAATACTTGTGGGATATGATGGTGATGACGGATATCGTATTTTCGGCAAAGAAAACTTAAAATTGTGGCGATCTAGAGATGTCTCTTTTGAAGAAGTACCTTTGTTGGATAAAAGTGAGCCTAATTTTGAAATCCCAGGCACAATAAAGAAATCATACGAGTTACCAACAACTACTGCCACTATTCCTCCAGATTCACAAGTCGAAGCTCACAGTGACAATGATTATCAGTCTATTGATTCAGAGGATGAGACAGATAATAGTAATGATGAAGTGAGACATGAGCAAAACACACCTGACTTAAACAGGCGTGTGCTTCGTGATCGAAGTCAAATTAAACCTCCAAAGAGATTTAGTTTTGATCAGTTCATTAATGAAGCTATAGCTGATACCGAACCATCTTCATATCGAGAAGCAATTCAAAGCACTGATAGAGACATGTGGATAAAGGCTATGGATAGTGAAATAAATTCTTTAAGAGAAAATGACACTTGGGACATTACATCACTACCAAAAAACAGAAAAGCACTTCGCTGTAAATGGATATATAAAATAAAAAGAAATCCGGATGGTTCCATAGATAAGTATAAAGCAAGATTAGTTGCAATTGGCTATTCACAGAAAGAAGGTATAGATTATAACAAAACATTTAGTCCAGTAGCTAAACTATCTACAATTAGAATACTATTAAGTATAGCAGCTAATGAAGGTTTATCGCTCAGACAATTTGATGTTTCAACAGCTTTCTTGTATGGTACTGTTAAGGAAAAAATTTACATGCGACAACCAGAGGGGTATAATGATGGAACAAGTAACGTCTGTAGATTAAAAAAGAGTCTCTATGGACTGAAGCAAGCGCCGAAATGTTGGAATGAATGTATTCATAATTTTCTAATTGAAACTGGATTTTTACAGAGTGACGCCGATCCCTGTTTATATGTACTTCAGCGTTATAATGTAAAAATGGTGTTAGCGTTGTACGTTGATGATGGCTTAATAGCTTCTTCAGATGATTTTGTAGCAAAAAAATTTATTGAAGAAGAACTCGGAAGTCGATTTAAAATAACAACAAAGCAACCATCCTATTTTCTTGGATTAGAAATAAATCATAGTAACAATGGAACTATTAAGGTACATCAAACTGCTTACACAAAAAAGATTTTAGACAGATTTGGAATGACTAACTGTAAGGAAGTTGGGACACCAGCAATCAAGGATGTTTCAGAAGACGAGATAGAAAAAGATGAGACTTATAAAATTTTTCCTTATAGACAAGCAGTAGGAGCTTTATCATATTTAATGGTTGGAACAAGATCTGATATTGCTTATGCAGTCGGTGTTGTCTCTAGAAATCTTGACAAACCTAGTGCAAGAAATATTGTACAAGTTAAAAGAATATTTCGTTATTTAAAAGGAACCATTGGAAACGGTTTAGAATTTAAAAAGAACGAGAAACGACTGGTTTCTTATAGTGATGCAGATCTTGGAGGTGACAGTTTTAGTGGATGCTCTACCAGTGGTATGATATGCATGTTTGGTGGATCAGCTATTTCTTGGAGAAGTACTAAACAGACAACAGTTTCCTTATCGTCTACAGAAGCAGAAATAATAGCTGCTAGTGAAGCATGTCGAGAGATAATGTGGCTGCAAAGATTATTTACAAGTTTAGGAAAAAAATTCGAAAACCCAATTTTAAGAATTGATAATCAATCTGCAATAAAACTGGCTCACAATCCTTCGTATGAGTATCATAGAAAAACCAAACATATAAAGCTCAAACACTTCTATATTAGGCAATGTGTTGCTGAAGATGAGCTTGTCGTAGAACATGTTTCTGCAGAAGACCAGTTAGCTGATTTTCTTACTAAACCAGTGTTCAAGCCCAAATTACTAAAGACCTGTAAGCTGCTTGGTCTACAAAAATGAGGGAATGTTAAGGAAGCACAAGTTTATATAAAGAGTTTTTATATTTGTGTGTTCCTTATTTATATTGTATTCAATCTCATTGGTCTTCAGTTATTATTTTATACATTGACATATTGTAAAAAATATCTGAACAACGAAATGTATTTTTCTCAATAATAATATATATTTTATAAATTATTAAAACGTTGTTTTATTAACTTTAATATAAACTTTGCGCCATCGCCTAGAAAAATACCTATCGAGGAAATAATAACCAACGTTGAGGACTGTTTATATAAAAACCAGATTTTGAAGGAAGATTCTGAAGTTATTCGCCAAGATATATCATCTTTACTGCGCCGTAGTAAACCACCTAAATCAAATCTTTCTCGTGATGAATCTCGGGCTCTTAGTAAACTACGAAAAAACGAGGATATAACAGTTCTCAAAGCCGATAAAGACGGACACGACGGTTATACTAGACACCGACGAGTATATACAAAAAATGTCAATATTGCTATCGGATCAAAAAACTTATAAAATTGTTGATAAAGACCCTACAACAAAAATACTTAAAAATACATCCATTTTGATCAAAAAACACGCGAAAACATTACATCTTGACATTAAATCTCTCGTGACTAGCTGTGTAAAACCTCCAAAGTTGTATGGGTTACAAAAAATACACAAAAAAGATGTACCTTTTCGATCAATAGTCAGCCAAATCGATACGTCGACGTATAAGCTGGCTCAACATGTCGCCAAAGTACTTTCTCCACTGCGTGGCCACACAACATCTTATGTCAGGGACTCTTACCATTTTGTTAGCGGACTGAAAGATCTTAAGTTAGCTAACAATGAAACCATGGTTAGTTTTGATGTCCAGTCGCTGTGCACCAGTATTCCCGTCAAGGACTGCATCAAGATTGTCAAGAGGAAGCTAGAGGAAAACAATATGCCTATAGAATATCTTGAACTTTTGGAACACTGCCTCACATCTGGATACCTTATGTTCAATCAAGAATTCTATTTACAAATAGATGGCATTGCTATGGGTTCACCTGTGTCCCCGGTAATAGCAGATATATACATGGAGGACTTTGAGGAGATGGCTCTTAGCTCTGCACCCTGTCTACCTAGGATATATAAGCGGTACGTAGATGACACTTTTACCATTTTACCTACGGACAGTATTTATATATTCCTAAACCACCTCAATTCTATTAATGACAATATTAAATTTACAATATTACAGGCAAATAATTCCCTAGCTTTTCTTGATGTTTTAGTCATAAGAAATCCCAATGGCACAATAAGCCACACAGTATATAGGAAACCCACGCACACCAATAGATACCTCAATGGTGAATCTCACCATCACCCTACACAGTTATCTACCGTTGGCAAATCTTTGTTTCAGAGAGCCCACCACCTCTGCGACGCTGAACACCTAGGGGACGAGCTTCGCCAGGTGAAGAATACCCTTCATCAAAACAAGCTGCCAGTTCCCCGCCAGCGTTGTCAGAAGACTAACAAGCCACCCACAGTAGAGAGGCATTTCTACCATATGTGAAGGGGGTTACAGACAGGATTGGCAACATCTTAAGAAGAGCTTCCATAAAAACCATATTCAAGCCTAACAAGAAAGTGAGCCAATTCTTGAGACCAGTAAAAAGTAATGTTCCTTTACAGAGTGCAGGTGTATACAAACTAGACTGTGACTGTGGCTTATCATACATCGGTCAAACAAAGAGAAGCATCGGTGTGAGGGTGAAGGAACACATCTCTGATATTAAGAATGGGCATGTATCGAAGTCAGCTGTGTGAGAGCATACTGTGGATAAACCCAGCCACTACATAAGGTTTGATAAACCCCAAATCCTCGCTAAGGAAAACAGATACATTTCTAGAATGATCCGCGAGGCTATTGAAATACAAAAACATCCTAATTTCAGTAGAGAGGATGGCTGGAAGCTTTCTACCACTCATAAAATCATTGAAATCTCAAACCCACCATACCAGAGGGGAAGATACTATCAGCTCATTCTGCAGGAATCCAGGGCAGTACGCGAGGCAATTAAGAAATCGTTGGCGGTAGTTTGATATAATAATTATGTCAACTGACAGACGAATGCCACCTCAGTCTACCCGTGACCACGGACTACTGCAAAGTGTTCGAAACGTCGGGTTTCCAAAAATGTATAAAAGTACAAAATATACGCGATTAATCCGGTTAAAATAGTTTTATTTAAAATGAATATCAAAATATCTGTCTCGGAGCACAGAAAAAAATCTAGCTCGAAGATGACCATAGGAACTCAGTAGTTAAGTGACACAACTCCATCGAATTTGATGGTCACCAGGGTCTTATAACGCAGCTGGAAAATGGCCACAGGAATTCGGTAATTGAAACGTGCCACTTCGTCGAGTTTACGCTCGTATGATTCGTCTTAACGAGAACTTTGATGCTAGATGGCAAACAAGGTCTGATGATGGAGATGGAAGATGTCCATAAGAACTCGGCAATTGTGCGACATCATTCCATCGAATTTAGGCTTGTATGATTCATTTTAACGAGTACTTTGGTGCTGGATCGTAACCAGGGTAAAAAATTAAAGAGGAAAGTACCTCATAAGTTTTGATTACGCGGTTAGTTTTATACAAAACGCAGCAAAATCAATGCATAAATATAAATATGTTTTGATTGCGTTGACTTGGAATTTTAACTTTTTCTGTGCTTCAAGACGTAGACTTTAATATATGATATTAATTTCAGCTTGATTCCTTCACGCCATCATAAGATAATTTATCTTGACAGAGGGACAGACGGACAACAAAATGATCCTATAAAGATTCCGTTTTTACCTTTTAGGATACGGAACCCTATAAAGAAAAAAGTAAATGACATGATTGTTCGTTGCCAATCGTTGCGCAGGGGTACAAACATAAAAAATGACTGTATTTTTTATGTTTGTACCCCTGCGTAACGATTGGCGAAAGGATAACCTTTTACAGAAATCATTAAAAATGGGACCAGACACACCGGCGCCGTTACACGTAACGTAACGAAGCGGCTTACCATCCCATAAGAAGTTATCATGATTATTTAAAAATTAAATCAAAATTTCAGCTTCACACTATATCCCGCACACTTCAGGGTAAACAGAGGGAACCTAGTGCTAAGACACTCCGTACCCCACTTTCCGTGGAATTCCAGAATTCGTGCATTGCAAGCATTGCGTGTTGAGTGGCGGAACTCAACGCCTCGCCAAGTATTTTTCTTTCCTAAGTGTGGATTAACACTTTAAAAACGTTTAAAAATATTTAATAAACAGTATTCTCTCTTGCCAGACGATAATTCTTAGTAATAATCTTTGCGTAGCGGAAATTTGTAAAAATCTCCCTACAGAAATACTAACAACATAAATAAGTTGTAACAAGCGTATAAAAATTTCGACGTAGCTTTATGAAAACGTATGGCTCAGTGGTCAGAGCGCCTGGTCGGTTTCCAGGAAGCGAGAGTTCGAATCCCGCTACGTTCAATTTTTTATAAGTTTTCTAAATAAGCATTTTTCTTTCCTAAGTGTGGAATAACACTTTAAAAACGTTTAAAAATATTATTATGTAGTTTATGACGTATCTGGCTTATGTCGTTCAATAAAATATCGTAATCATGTCACATGTTCGTTATTCTTAGCGATTAGAGTTGATGTTTAGTAGAGTTTGGCACTTCTGGTAATGTTTTGGTAATAGCAAACGATATTAACAACGAAATTTGCGAACAACAGATAATTAGTAGTACAATGTAGTTCAATTATAAATAGTGTACTCTTAATAAAAAATATCTTTGATACTAACCTGCTCCCTATCAGGATTCTTCTTAACGATTATATTGTTTAACTTCAGAAAAAACAAGAATGTTTTTTCCGACCACATCCATTGATTCATCAGCGTGACGCACCTGGCCGTGCGCGCGTCAGCGGGACCCGAAGACGCGAGCGTTCATTACGGTCGGTGAGTCGACAGAAACGCGCCCAAATCCGTGTGTCGATATTGTGTTGTCGCGCGTTGACGAAAATAAACGGGTCGCAGCCCCCGCAGCGCCGCCCGGGGCGGGGAGCGCGAGCTTTTTGCTAGGAATCAGCGTCGCACTGCACGTCCCCTGTCTGCCGGCCGCCGGCCGCCGTCTGCAGTCTTTGGCGAAACGCGATCGAACTCACTGTTGTTCACATTAATCACTAAATAATCGCTTCTACTCACTACTGTCACTAAGTTACGTGAAAAATATGTTTATTGTTTTTACGTTGTATGATACATAAATAAAGGAGATACAGATTATCATAAAGAAAGGGGACATCGACGCTTATTCCACTCTTCGTCACAAATATAGTATACTTAAAAATGAACCACAACATATGACATAGATGAACACTAGTGCGGAGGTAAATTGTTTACTAGCATCGGGCACGCGGCAGTGTGGGCGCGCGACGCGGCGGCGGAGTGCACTGCGGAGGCTGCCGGAGAGAGCGTCCGCGGAACGACATCCCCATTTGGAAGCCGTCCGCGCTCGCCCCGACCGCCACCACGGCCACGTGCACGCGCGCGAGCCTGCACCTCCTCCGACGACCGACCCCGCACCGACGTAGTGGTGGGTAGTGGAGGGGCCCCATTGTTGTAGCAAGTGTCTCTACATCTATTATGAAACTTACTATAAAAAATACCACATAGTATTTTCGTTAATTTTTTTGACATTGCATAAATCTCTTATTATTGAGATTGTTATAACATTCCAAAGTGATGGTATGGCACAGACGAGTCGCTCCCCGGCGGCCCGCGACGGCCCTGCACACGCCGGTCAGGACGCTGCTCACGCGTCGCGTCGCACGCGTCGTCGCAGCGTGCTGACACCAGTACTGTGCAAAATGGGAAATAATTAAATACTACATATTATTACAGTAAATAAAACATTACTACCTGACTGACAGCAAAGTATTTGATACGTGCTATTTGGCGCGCTTATTTGCTATTTCTGCGCTATTGGTCCGGTCTCGGGCGGAGGCCGAGTGTCTCTTGCGGCTGTGACTACTGGCTAGTAGATAATGGGTATCAGTTACACCGCCGGTCCGCAGTGTCGACGTATCTCCGGAACAAATTACCGACAATACATCATACATTGGTATCGACGCAACTTTTACATATACCTGAGCTATAGATTTGACCGTAAATCTTGTTGTGTATAACAGTAAGTACGCCGCACGCCATGTCCATATCGGCTCGCACATGTCTGTCCCACACACGACCAACTTCTCAATAAAGACATTTATTTTTTGTTGAACATTCCGCTACGTCTCCGCAACCGGAGCGCTCTCGCCTCTTGTAAACATTCGAGAGCCCTATATGACTAGAGTTCTAGTTCACTCGCTTTCTACATTTGCGTATATTAACAAAAAAAGTTGTTTATGAATCTGAAATGTATGCTTATACAATACACTTTTATTATACATTACATCTTCGCAACTCGCCGGTGGACTATTCGCTTTTATGATTTAATTTAAATTAAATTCATTATCAGATTCTTCTGAATTCTACACAAGCTTACGTATTGAAGCGTAACCTGAGTAAATGTACGGTGGCCAGTGGTCGGTGGTCGGTGGTCGGTGGTCGGTGGTCGGTGGTCGGTGGTCGGTGGTCGGTGGTCGGTGGTCGGTGGTCGGTGGTGGGTGATCCATGTGTGTGACATAACCACGAAAACGCGGTTGATGCGGCTCCTTCAGGCCGGCGGGCAGCGGGGGACCGCGGGGGACCGCGGGGGCCGGGAGGCCGAGGGGAGCGGGGGCACACACTCTGCTATATGCTTACAGGTGATGAAGTTTGAAGACGAACTAAACACAAGTCATGCACACACATGGGCTCGTAATGTAATGACGTGACTGCACAGACGTCTGTGGCTTTAACACTTTAATTTTAACTAATATTTTTACGTTAGGTTAGTCTATTAATAACAACTGTAAAAAGAACGAAGATAATGAATCAAGTAATAAAGTAATCAAGTATATGTATTGAGGCCAGTATATATAGTATATAGTAACTCTATATGTATGTATGCCAGTCGTGGCACAGGGTCAAAAGCGTACGACTATAAAAGCGACAGGTCTTGGGTTCGATTTTCACTCTAAGAAATAAAAAAAACATTAATTATAGTTTTTCATTTCCTCGCACTGGTAACGAGGCAAAACGCGGCGTTGTGTTCTGCCACTCAACACGTTGCGTTGCGTGACATAAGTGGGAAGGGAATGTCTTAACGATAAGTTCCAGTTCACTCTGCCTACTCTGCTATGTCCTGCACATACAGCGTGAAGCCAAACAACAGTATGTGTGACAAATGGTGGCCACAATGGCACAATGGCGTCTCACGACGGTGAGAACTAAGACATCAACGACCTTGCCTCTTTACAAAATAACGATTTCGCCGAGATAACTTTCTTATTTCGATGAATGAGCGATATTCTCACAATTTAATAATTCTATAAACCACTACATTGAAATGAAACGACGATAACGACGACAACGACGACGAGAGACCCGACAGTGTAAAGATAGTGTAGCTAATAATTAGTACCAAGTCTCTCTACACAATACAAAATCGCGGACAATAAATTAAATCAATAAAACAATTTGAGGAAGTTGTGGCGCAACAGCTCTGGTAACAAGAAAAATTACTTAACACTAGATTCCCTTTGCCTCCCCTATTATGCGTTTATAAAAAATTTAATTAGAAATGTGTAAAATCGTATTTAGATATATTTCTCTATTATCTATATAAAAAAGGTGTCGTCGTCGCGGTAGACTTTTATAGATTATATACCTATATGATATTATAAAGATGTTTAGCTTATTTTATTACTAATTTTGTGCGTATATTTACCTTAAAACTGCATCAGCGCCCGAATTAGTAATAAAATGAGTCCTACAATATTTGTAAATTATTTTTTTGATATTTTCTTCAACGAATGCAGTTTCATAATATATATATAGCTTTGTAAAATAATTATTTTATAACAATCATCTTAATATTAACTCTAAATGTTTGGTCACGATTCTTATGAACTTTGACGATATCATTTATTACTTACAACTACTTATATAGTACAATTTTAATAACTTAATGAAATAAAATTAACACTAATATTTTTAATTGATCAGTTTAGTGATGTACGTTTTATAGTATTTATTAATAGACTAGCGGCCCGCCCACGGCTTCGCCCGTTTAAAATACATGATTATTGATTTAATAATGATAATTGATTGACAACTATAATGACTTCTAATATGATTTTTTTATTACTTTAATCTGTAATGTTCTAATATGATTTTTTTACGACATTATCGTAATTTCTATAAGAATTTATGATTGTTTCAAACTAAAAAATACGACCAATGTTGATATTTGATATTCATAAAATATACATAAAGCTAATTATTTATGATATGTATATATTTTTGTAACATTACCTTCTTTTTACCTGTTATGTTTTTTAAAGCTCTGTTAAATGTGCTGTCACTTAATAATTTAATGTACTGCTTCAGACACAGTCTTAAATGTAAAATTATTGATTTGGGTAATGATTCATAATATTCTTTGTAAAATAACTGTAATGATTGCATATTAACTACTGTACAGTTTTTAAATTATTTACATATATTATTAGCTAAATGTACAATTGATAAATATGTAGTTATTACAGAGTACACGTAGAAAGAATGTTTTTAGGCATTTTTATATAGATTTTTTTCAAACGAACGAACGAACCACAAAGTCTATGTATTTGCTTGATATTTCTTTGAAGATCAAATCGTTCTTTATCTCTATGTTGAATTAATTACGATTTCAACTTAACTGTTATGATTTATGAAGGTAATCTCCAGTAACAATTCAATTTTGTTTACTTTATTGTATAAAATATTGTATAATAGTGCTTCAAAAATATATTATTTTATCAACAGTCATATAATCACGACGTTTCGAATGTCATTCTTTAGCCATTCATATTCGCAGGCAAACTAATGCCTTGAGTTCATTCAAATGACGATAACTTTTTTTTTAATGAACCGATTTTGATGAACCAAACTTTAGTACTTAAGTTGAGTTAAAACAAAGCAATTGGTGAAAGTAAATCGGTTCAGTACTTTCAGAGAAAATTGCGGACAAAAATATGTCGACAGACAGACAGACAGACAGACCGACAGACAGACAGACATACCGACAGACAGACAAGAAATTAAAAAAAAATCTTTTTGCTTTCTATTATTATTTTTAAGTGTCCCTCTATCCATTTCAGTCAAAATTACGAAATGTACAGACAAAATATTTTTACTGTCTTATTATATATAGAGATAATTATTTATCAAAATTAGTTATCACTGCCATTGTCAGTTCGTTTGCTATTTACTTCCTAAAGTCAGTTAGTTTTATGAACCCAAGGGGACATTCGATCACCGATTACGATTGTTTTACGCTCATTTTTATATACTCCCAGTGAGCTCTACTCTATCGGGTCCCGTGTATGGTGTTGGGAGCTAATGTACATGTGAGGAGAGACGCGACTTATTTTTGTTTATCTTTAATTTTATCATTTACTGATTTATGAACATTAGTTAAATATTTTATTTATTTTTATCTTGGAATCGGTTTTTATATTAAAAAAAAACTCATGCTGTTGTTTTATCAATAATCTTTGGATTAGTACTATTTAATAGAATTTTACAAATTTCAATACCTCAGTATATTTTATTTTTAATTAAATTTTGAGAAATTGTTCCTTTCAATCGTGGGCTAGCAACAGCGTTGAATATATGTTTAGTTCCTTTATAGAGACAAAAGTGACAAACATATTTGACATGAAAATGCTTCACGATCACCGATTAGCTGATCAGGGTTGCGGAACGTACTAAATATATCTTCCAATTTCGAATGGTAGTTTTTGGTTTAGTATGATGTATAGAAGTGGCCAATATGGTAGAATATAAATCGGATATACACAGCTTTAATTAGAAGACTCTTTATTGGAACATGCACTCTCTTTACATGCTAGAACTCTTTATAAATATCGGCATTTTAAGGAATTGGTACAGTTTATGTGCTACCCACCGTAATTTATTTTGATTACCATTTAAATACTTATATAGTCTGTGTGTATCTTTACTACTTATTATTATACTAGCGGCTCGCCCACGGCTTCGCCCGCTTAAAATACATGATTATTGATTTCATAAGCAGAATTGATTGACAACTATAATGACTTCTAATATGATTTTTTTACGATATTATCGTCAAATAATTTTTAATTGTTTTAAATAAAAAAATACGACCATTGTTGATATTTGATATTTATAAAATATACATAAAGCTAATTATTTATTACACGTATATATTTTTGTAACTTTATGTTCTTTTTACCTATATAATATACTCTGTTAAATGTGCTGATGTCAGTGAATAATTTAATTTACTCATTCAGAAACAGCCTTAAATGTTAAATTATTGATTTGAAGGATTCATAATATTCTTTGTAAAATAACTATAATAATTGCATATTAACTCCTGTACAGTTTTTAAATTAGTTACATATATTATATGAACGAACCAACCAAAAAATCTTTGTATTTATTTGATATTTCTTTCAAGATCGTTCTTTATCTCTGTGTAGAATTAATTAGGACTTAAACTTAACTGTTATGATTTATGAAGGTAATCTCCACTAACAATTCAATTTTGTTTACTTTACTGTATAAAATATTATATACTAATAGTGCTTCAAAAATATATATTTTTATCAACAGTCATATAACCCAGACGTTTCGAATGTCATTCTTTAGCCAGGAATCTTACCAGGCGCGATTGCTATATAATATTCGCAGGCAAGCTAATGTCTTGAGTTCATTCAAATGACGATAACTTTTTTTTTAATGAACTGATTTTGATGAACTAAACTTTAGTAGTTCAGTTGAGTTAAAACAAAGCAATTGGTGAAATTTTCAAGTAAATCGGTTCAGTACTTTCAGAGAAAAATGCGGACAAAAATATGTCGACAGACAGACAGACAAGAAATTAAAAAAATATATTTTTGCTTTCTATTATTCTTTTTAAGTGTCCCTCTATCCATTTCAGTCAAAATATTTTTACTGTTTTATTATATATAGAGATAGAGATAAGTCAGTTGTAAGTATGTCACAGGACCTGTTAAAGTCAGAGTCGCCTAAAAGGCTGTAACTAATCGTCTTTTACTATCATAATTTCAGGATATTGATTCTGAATAGTTTCGTCATTTACTTTTTTTTCGTGAGAAGTTGAAAAAGTTCGTTGAGCGTAAAAAAAACTGTTATTATTTTAAAAACACGTCCTTGAAGATAAACCTCCAATTTTCCAAATGAACATTCATTTCCTTGAACTGTTCCCATTCTATATAAGATCTATTTAAATTTTTTTACGTTTGTTTTGTTTTGTTTTACACCCTAATTCTTTTATTGTCGAGGTAAAATAACGACTATACTCGTACTTAGAAAACATTAAATTTCTGCATTTTTTATCGTCTTATTTCAAATGGTCAAATGACTAAAGTGTAAAGACGAGCATTTCTCCACGTTACCGATGTAAACTAATTTTTCATAATGGACTTTGACACCCCGATCTATTAATATATTCTCTCATAGAACACTAATGTCACGTGCGGAAATTTAGAAATATCGATAATATTATTTTGAATTTAGTATACACCCCATACTATATTTATTTGATGTCCAGATGTCCCTATTACATGATCTTCACTACTCGCAAAGTAATTAGATATGTAAAGACAGAAGCTCATTAGTAGTGTCATAAAACTTAGTAAACTAACTTCTACCACTACTTATTAGTAACTAAGAAGTTCCTTAGCGCTCTTATGAGTAACTTCTTAGTTATTTATATACTTCGACATTAACACTGGCAAATCTAAATATCCGTCTATAACACATTTCTAATAATCACAAATAATCACAAATTTCTCGACTCCGTCAATAATTAATGACGTTTGAATTTAATGCAGAACCCCCCTAGTTAAAATGTGTACACTAACCGAAGTCTACAAAAACTTTTAATAGCGAGTTATTTATTAATTCATATTTTATGAATTTAGATTGAATGCTAGTGTTTGATATGAATTTGTTTTTGATGTAGGTATTTATTTGTGTTGGAAGGTTTATTTTCAGTTGTATGACCTATTATATTACAAATGTTGCACTAAATAAGCGATTTCTGATATTTGAAAAACGAATAACTCTTCTGTTTATAGTTTAAACAGAGTGTATTATTTTGTAGCAAGATGGAATTATCAATGCTCTTTTGGAATTTGATCGTAACCTTTAGAAACTATGTATGTTCAAAATAAAATTATGAATGGTTCGTTTAAAAAAATAATTGTTTGTTTCGTCTTTACAAGTGATAAGAAATTGTAATAATTGGTCAGACTCAGAATATCTCAACGCGTTTGCACTAGACCTTGTAGTTTTGTCACTTACATAGATCATATATTCAATAGTGGCGGCGCCTATTTGCCTGTGTCAACCGTATACATATCTATACAACTAAGTTGCACCGCACGCACGAAGCCTTATATTATTAAAGATATACTAGAAGAAGTGTATTCTTTTATTCCTTTCTTTTGTTCGTCTGGAACAAACAGTCAATCGCTTTTTTTCTATTTATATCATATTAGCTTTTTCTCACAACAATATACTTCTAGGGACTCATTATATTTAAATTTCATTTAATAATATCTTGTATCAGTTGCCATGATTTTATAACTTCATTCAGATGAAAATGTACTCAAAAATTTAACATTCATTAGCCGTTTTTTATCGTTGTTTTGATACAATATTTTTGGTTACTAGAATGTGTAATTCCTAAGCTTACTGGCGAAATCTTAATAAAAGTTAAAATTTGTATAATATTTTTAGAAGTAATTGTTGTACTTTCTGACCTTTTACGTTTTCACAGCGATGGATTGCTGGTTCGGTGGCGGCTCGCGCAGGACTTTACAAAGCACGTTGGCAGGGGAGTTACGCGACGGTGTGCAGATTACCCCTTACCCTTACTCCCCTATGGGCTATTACATTTATATAGTCTTAATTCTTATGTTTACTTTCAGTCATTATTGAGCTACAGTACCGGTTATTTATATTGTAATTAATCAACTTATAATTTTTGTACTATTTCTTTTAACAGTGAAATAAATAAAGTTTTTTTTGAAAAACTGTCTTTTCGAACATCCCATAACATTTTTGGTGGCAGCGGTGGACCCTAAAAGGAAATAATTGTAAGCTCAATAGACTCCGCATGACAAAATATATAATAAATATAGTAAAGTGATAAAATAAAGAACAGTTCGTGAGTGTCTATGCCCGTCCGGTGCAGCAAACGAAATTAAAACAAAAAATTAAAATTAATATTAATAATTTTTCAATTAATTAAATTAATATTAATAATTATTTATTTATTTTTTTATTTGTTTGTTTAAAATTTGTTTTAGCTTAATATTTATGTAATTGAT
This sequence comes from Heliconius himera, assembly GCA_021202915.1. Classification (NCBI taxonomy): domain Eukaryota; kingdom Metazoa; phylum Arthropoda; class Insecta; order Lepidoptera; family Nymphalidae; genus Heliconius; species Heliconius himera. The sequence continues at coordinate 697,323 of JAJHJA010000427.1, forward strand.
TGGTATATGAAGAAAATAAAAGACATGTTTAATTAAAATAGGCGAGTGAGTCCAGTCGTGGCGCAGAGGCACAAAGTGTGATTGTAAACGCGAACGTTGTGAGTTCTCGATCCCACTAGATCAGGGGTTCCCAACCTTTTCTTGATCAAGGACCACTTTTTTATCATTCTTGGTAGCAGGGACCACTATGTATGTAGGTATAATAAGAATTAACTCTGATTATCAAACAGAAACTTCCCCTCATCATTCCCAGTTATAAAATTAAAATCGTTCGCGGACCATATTTAGGCTTCTGCGGACCACTGGTGGTCCGCGGACCACTGGTTGGGAACCACTGCACTAGATGAAATGAAATATTTATTTAATTTATATTTCCATTTCTTTGCTGTGGTGTCGAGGGAAATCGCGTCATTGAGTTTCGGCACTCAACACGCAATGCTTCGGAAAATGGGGAACGCAGTGTTTGAACACTAGGTTCCCTCTGTCTGTGTGCAGTGCTGATGTATTTCTTGTAACAAAGTATTATTATACTTTTTAACATTTAGCTTATATTTTTTAAGTTGAAAAGAAGTCCTTAAAATACAAGCTGTGTTCCTTGGAGGCACACTTATTAAACACACGCCGCATAATACCTAAGTATTGACGTGGTGATGTGTGTGATGATATTCAGTTACCCTCTACTTTATTACCTATTGTTGTTTACCGCGTCCGCCACTCAGCCACTCCGCCACTCAGCCACTCAGCCACTCGGCCACTCAGCCACTCAGCCACCAGACAGTTCGAGTTCTTTCAAGTCGCGATTGAAATAAGATACTTAGAGCCAGTTTCACCACTGTCAGATCTCGACTAGCAATATCTAGATTCTAGTAGACACACATGTCAAACATGCATTTTATTTTTACATACTTAATTGTGGCACCCGTGCGGCTACGCCCGCTTGAAATATGTAAATCTTTATTTACTTAAGTCTATTTAAGAAAAAACCGACTGACTCGCCCACAGAGAGTTCTGTACTAATTTCGGGATTGTGATTGGGAAATATCTTATAGGTTATGATGTTGCGGCGATAAATTCCGATTCTGCAAAAATTCTGGGTTAAAGCATAAATTATCTATAATAAATCTCCATCCATCATTGATAAATGCGAGCACTACGTGGCTGATGAGAGGGTGTCAATTAGCATTGGAGAATCCAAAACCTCGGTCTTTTAATTAATCATAAAATCAGGAGTGTTTTTTTATCATTATACAAATAATAATTAACAAACAAATAACAATATCAAACAACAAAACATTGAAAAATCAAGACTTCGCCAATTCAATAAAACATTTGTAGAAGATTTTTAGGGAGTAGTTTGTCAAATAACATGCTTAAATTGATACAACTTTTTATCGTATCGAAATGGCTCCACGACTTCTCTATCTTGTAGTGTTAGTCCCATTACAAGTGCTGCAGCTGGTCCGGGGGTTAGCCCGGGTAAACAGAAAGACAGGCAGACAAAAATGTTCATATTGTTTAATTGAGTTTTGATATCGTGCAAATAACTATATATACTTGAAAAAACAGGTATAATGATAATAAAGACGGACCTTTTAATTCTATTTTTATTTATAGAAGTATAGATACAGGTAAACAATAATTAAAGTTTTTTTCTACTTTACGCTATCCCTAATATAGCAAAGGATACAGACGCTATCTAGTGTTAATACACTGTTTTCCCCACTTGCAACGCCATTTTCGAGGCATTGAGTATTGAGTGGAGGAACTCAACGCCACGTTTTACCTTGTTACAAAGCGAAGAAATGAAAATATTAAATCAAATCAAATCAGCTTCGCGTTGTATCCCGCACACAGCACAAAAGTGCGAACAGAGTGTCTTAACACCTAGATAGTTAGTTAGTAGGTTCCCTGACCTAGTGTTAAGACACTGTTCCCACTTTTCGCCGAATTTTGAAAGCAGAAGCGTTGAGTGGCGGAAATCAAAGCCGCGCTTTGTCTTGACAACAGAGACAACAGAGCGAAGAAATGAAAATATTAATATAAAAAAAAAATAACCAGCTTCACGCTGTATCCCGCACACAGCAGGGTAGGCAGAGGGAACCTATTGTTAAGACACTCCTGTCGCAATCACGATAGAGATAGAAAGGAGATGGGGAAAAATAAATAGCAGAATGAAACAAAAAATATAAAAATAATAGATTTTTAATCACAGAGCACTTGCGCTGGTTTCGTTATAAATAAATTAGCACAACAACCACACACAGGAACTAACTACTTACACCTACTTACGGACTACGGCCGCCCGCACTGACCCCCCCCCCCTCTCCCCATTTTGCCAAATTTCAACCTCGCCCGATTTATCCCACTGTTAATAAACGTTTTATATACAGCAATTTATGTTATATTATGAAATTTTACAATCACTAATATTAGTTTTTTAATATAAAATTGCAAATTGCCATCGAAACCATCTCATATAATTTTATATACAAGCTTATATAAATGCACTAATGTTTGATATTTTTATATTTGGTATATATTATAAAAATATCACTAAAACAGATCTCATTTTCAAATACTACAAAATGTAGATTAGTGGTAATAGCCACGACGAATCACTTGAGTCCGGCGGGTGAGCGCGAGCGCCTCGGAATGTATCGTATCACAAGCGTGTCACGTGCCACATCAGACGTACGACTATGAATTCAGCTACAGTATCCACGTATGTACAGAGAGAGGCGAGGCCGCCTACGCGTCGGGCGCGCGCGCCTGCAGCGCCGACAGGTGGTCGGCGATGGCGGCGGCGGCGGCGCCGGCCAGGATGGAGCGGTGCGTGCCGGGCAGGCGCCGCACGGCCAGCGCGCCCGCGCACACCGCGCCCAGCCCGTAGTCGTCGGCCAGCGCCACGTAGTTGTCGCTGGCGCTGAACAGCGTGACGGGCGCGCGCAGCTGGCCCGCGGGCCGGTACGCGTCGCCCGCCACCAGCTTGCGGTAGAAGGCGGCGGCGGCGGCGGCCAGCGCGGCGCGCGCGTGCTGCGTGGCGCCCGCCGCCAGCTCCGTGGCGCGCTCCACGCGCTGCTCCCAGCTGGCCAGGCGCTCCAGCTCGGCCGACAGCTTGCCCGCGTCCACGTCCTTGAACAGCTGCACGAAGTAGGCCAGCGCGTCCGCCTCGTCGGTCTGCGCGGTGCGCACGGCGCGCTTCTTCTTGCCGCGCGTGGTGTGCGTGGCCACGTAGGCGGGCGAGCCGTCCACGAGCACGAGGCGCACGTCGCAGCCGGCGCGCTCCAGCTGCAGCGCCATCTCGAAGGCCACGCCGGCGCCGAAGGAGTAGCCCAGCAGCGTGTAGGGCGCGCGCGGCTGCAGCGCGCGCAGGTGCGTGACGTAGAAGCGCGCCAGCGCGGGCACGTCGGAGAGCGGCGCGGCGGCCGTGCACTGCAGGCCGTACACGGGCGCGCGCACGCCGGCCGCCAGCCCGCGCAGCACGTCCACCACGCCCTCGATGGGGTGCACCATGAACACGGGCGGCGTGTCGTCGGCCGCGGGCGCGCTCGGCAGCTTCACCACCACCTGCTTGGGCACGAGCTCCCCGAGCGTGGCGAACTGCACCAGCTCGGCGCCCGCCTCCGCCTCCGCCCCCGCGCCCGCTCCCGCCGCCGCGCCCGCGTCCGCCGCACTCTCGCCGGCGCCGCCCAGAGCGCGCAGCTTGGCGAAGGTCAGGGCGCGTATCTCCTGCACGCCGAGGACCACGTCGTAGCCGCGCTCCAGGGTCTGCTTGATCTCCGCTCCCATCAACGAGTCCATTCCCAACTCGGCCAAGTTGGCAGAATCCGATACTTTGCTAGGATCCTTTATACCTGCATTACCATTACATTTTATATTAATAATTATACCTACATTTTATATTAATAATTCAAAACACTTTCTCAGAATTATGAAAAATGCTTAAATTTATAAATTAAGTAATCAATCTGTTTGCAAAGGTAGCATAACAAAATAATTATAAATGCGTGTGAAGCCGCGAGCGGACCGCTCACGTTTACTCACCGAGGATGTTGGCGACGGCGTGCACGAGGTCCTGCTGCGAGGCGCCGGAGGCCTGGCGCTTGTCGGCCAGCACCATGGAGCCCACAACGGCGTGCGGCCGCGCCAGCAGCGCGCCCAGCGCCTCCATGCACGACGCGATGCGCTGCGGCAGCGTGCCGCCCACCACGGACTCGTCGCCGGCCGCCATCGTTTCCACCACCATGCCCACCTCGCCGATGGCGCCCCACTGCACGGCCAGCCCCGGCAGCCCGTCCGCCTGGCGCTGCTCGACCACGCGCTCCATGGCCGAGTTGGCGAGCGCGTAGTTGCTCTGGCCGGGGTTGCCGCGCCCGCACGACACCGACGAGAACACCACGAAGTAGTCCAGCTCGGGCGCCAGCTCGCGCGACGCCGCGTCCAGCGCCTTGGTGCCGTCCACCTTGGGGCGCGCGACGGCGCGGAAGTCGTCGCGCGTGAGGTTCTCGAGGAAGGCGTCGCGGAGCACGGCGGCCAGGTTGAACACGCCGCCCACGGGCGCCAGCGCCGCCGCCTCGCGCAGCAGCGTGCGCGCGCCCGCGGCCGTGGTGGCGTCGGCCGTGGACACCAGCACGCGCACGCCGTGCGCGCGCCAGCGCCGCACGCACCACGCCTGGTAGCCGGTGCGCACGCCGCTGCGCGAGTTGAACACCAGGCACGTGGCGCCGCGCACCGCCAGCCACTGCGCCAGCTCCAGCCCGAACCCGCCCAGCCCGCCTGCAGATACCTTACTGTTAGATCGAATAACATTCACGTATAGTGATTGGTGAGTAGAGGAATGGTGAATGAGACGCTACTGACCGACGAGCACGTAGCTCTTGCCGGGGTGGAAGTAGGTGCGCGGGATGGCCGACACGAGCTTGGTGGCGGCGTCCTCCTCGCACAGGCGCAACAACACCTTACCGATGTGTTTGCCAGTCGCCATATACCTGCACAAATTTATTGAATGAAAACATACTTTCTTATATATTCTTGCCTCATATTTTTAAATATATTTATTTCAACAACAAAGTTCAAATAGTTAAAAGTTGAAATACCTGAAGGCCTGCTCGAGCTGCTGGTCGGTGTAGACGGTGGCGGGCAGCGGGCGCACGGCGCCGCTGGCGATGCCGTCCGACACACAGCGCACCACGGCGCGCTTGTCCTCGTCGTCGCCGGCCGCGTCGAACAGCGCGTCCAGCAGGATGCCGTGGAAGGTTGTGTTCTTGAGGAACATGGCCATGCCCAGCGCCGTGTTGTTGGACATGTCCAGCTTGCCGATCTCCAGGAAGCGTCCGTTGGGCGCCAGGCAGCGCACGGAGGCCAGCAGCTTGTCGGCGGCCAGCGAGTTGAGCACGAGGTCGACGCCGCGGCCGCGCGTGCGGCGCAGCACGAGCTGCTCGAAGGAGGCGTCGCGCGAGTTGCCGATGTTCTCGTCGGGCAGCGCGGGGAAGCGCGCGCGCAGGAAGGCGCGCTTGTCGGGCGTGCCCACGGTGGCGTACACGGTGCAGCCCGCGTGCAGCGCGATGGCGATGGCGGCCTGCCCCACGCCGCCCGTGCCCGCGTGCACCAGCACGGACTCGCCGCGCCGCATGCGCCCGCGCACGGCCAGCGCGTAGTAGGCGGTGGCGTAGGCCACGGGCACGGTGGCGGCCTCCTCCAGGCTCCAGGCTGCCGGCACCTCCCACAGGAAGCTACGGTCGGCCAGCACGGTGGTGGCGAGCCCCCTGGCGGGCACCATGCCCATCACGCGCTTGCCGTCCGAGTCGCGTCCGCTGAACTCCAGCCCCAGGATACAATCCTACCGTACAATACAATATATGACTCGACTTTTCTCACTTTTCACCGAAAACTTGAGGCATTGCGTGTAATAAGTGGTCGGACTCAACGCCGAACTTTGCCTTTTTAACAGAACGATAAAATGAAAATATTAAATGATTCATTTCTATTAGTGCTGGGAATATGAAATAATATTTATATTCTATCTTTTAATCTATTGTAAAAAATGTATTTTAATATCTTCCATGAGGCCGTCGTTGCGCAGGAGCACAAGGATGTGACTGTACCGCAACGGTTATGAGTTCGATCCCCACTCGAGGGAATGAATTATTATTTATCAGTATTTTAATTTTTGTTTCACAATTGTTGGGATTTTTGTATCCTGCTGTGTGCAGGATACAAGGTGAAGCAGCAGAATCAAAAAAATATGAAGCCCTGAGAATACGTGCCATACGGCCATCTCACCGCCTCACTGATACTAACAGAATATCTGGACTTAAATTTTTGATTGACACTGGTGCAAACATTCAGTTGGTAATAGACAGTTATACATACAAATCGTACATTATATCGTTGCGTAGCGTACCTGTCCAGCGAGGTTCCCGGGGAGCGCGTCGGGCGGCAGCTTGCCCGATGCCAGCATGATGTCGCGGAAGTTAAGAGGCGCGTAATGCACGCGGCACAACTCGCCTCGCGCGGCTTCTCCGGCCTCGCGCACCTTCGCGAAGCGCAGCTCGCTCTCGATCCAGCGCAGCGACGACAGGTCCCCGCGCGTCAGCGTGTTCACGTACGCGTGCTCCACCTGCAGCTGCGCCTCGCCCGCCTCCGCTAGCGCCAGGTGCCGGTACGTGCCCCATGCGCCCGCGCGCAGCACGTTCACGGCCAGGTCGCGCGCCGCCTGCGCCGCGTAGCTGGGCGCGTCCGGGTCGAAGGGCTCGCGCGCGCCCGGCACGTGGAACACGCGCAGCGCGCGCCCGCCCGCCTCCGCGCGCAGGCACGTGCCCAGCCCCAGCACGCCGGCCGCGGGCGCGCGCGACCACGCGTACACGCGCATGGGCTCGCTCTCCGCGCGCCGCAGCGCCTCGCGCAGCTCGTCCACCCACGCGTAGGCGCCGTCGTCGGTCACCTCCACCAGCACGCGCGCGGCGGGCGGCGCGGGCGCACGTCGCGCCAGCACGTACTCGCAGTTGGCGGCCGCCTGGCGCGACACGGACACGAGGCCGGCCGCCTGCAGCGTGCGCCGCGCCTCGCGCGCCTCCAGCGTGCCGTGCGGCTCCTCCAGCAGCAGCATGCCGGCGTCGCCCAGCGCGGCCGCCAGGTGCGTCAGCACGGCGGGCCCGTGCCGCGACAGCACATCGGCCGCGATCAGCAGGTGGCAGTCGGAGTCAGGCGCTGCGTTACGGGCATCCTTATTCGTAACCTTTAAAAAGCAACATATACTATTAATTTAAGATATATATTTTATTAACATTTGCGAAACCAATGACAGATTAATGCCGACCTTGACGCCGAGCGGCTGCAGGGCGGCGGCGTAGGGCGCGGTCTGCGCGCCGGCCGCCAAGACCGCCTCCACGCGCACCTGCGGCTCGCCCTCCAGCACGGCTAGCGAGAGTGGCGTCAACAGCGCCTCTGGCGAGCGCTCGAGCGCTGCCTCCACCAGCTTGAGGCGCAGCGAGCCCGCGTTCTCCAGCACCAGCTGCAGGGACACGGTGAGCGCGTCGCGCTTGGAGCGCGAGGTGTCCTCGGTGCCGACGGCGGCGTTGTCGTAGGGCAAGAACACGTACTTCTCGAGCTTTGGCGCGGGCTGCGCGTTGGCGCGGCGCGGCGCGAGGTTGGTCTTGACGCCGCGGAACTCTACGCCGCCGGCGCTGGTGACGTCGATGTCGCGGCGCACGCGCACGGGCAGCGAGGCGGGGTCGCCGGCGCGCGCCGCCAGCGCGGCCGCGTGCGCCACGGGGTCGATGAGCGCGCGCTGCAGGCGCGTGGGCACGTACAACTCGCGCGTGTCGGTGCCGATGATGCCGAACTGTAGCATGGTGTCCATGAAGGAGATCCAGTTGTCTTCCCAGGCGAGCGTGCCGGAGGTGCCGAGCGCGTCGGCCTCGCGGATGCCGCGGAACACGCCTGAGTAGTTGTACCCGCGTAGGCGCAGCTCCTTGTACACGTCATCGGTCTGCAACGGCAGCAGGTCGGGGTGGGGGGGGGCGGTGGTCGGGGTCGCCGGGGGACAGGCGCTCGGCGGCGGGATCGCCCGCGAGGCGCACGGTGCCGCTCACGGCCACGGCGCCGCTCTCGCACACCTCGAACTCGCCGGAAGCCTCCAGGATATTGATGAGGAAGCGCACGGGTACGTCGCGGGACATGATGGTCGCGCGCTTAAACTGGACGTTTTCGAGAACTACGGGAGTTTCTTCTGGCTTTTTGTTATGTAACTTTGCAAGAGTTTTCCACACGAGAGTCTATAATAAAAAAAAATAAAAGTTATAACTTATGCTATATCATAATACTTTTAATGTTATAAACTTCCGGCGCCACTATAGTGTTAAGACCCTCCGTTCCCTACTTTTCGCCAAAATCTCAAGGCATTGCGTGTTGGATGGTGAAATTCAACGCCACGCTTAGCATAGTTACCCGCTTTACATTAAAGCCGGGCTTTTGCCAAAAAAATAAAAAGGTTAAGAAATAATAATTCATTCCCCCGATTGGCCATCGAACCCACAACCGTCGCGTTACAGTCACACTCAAATGCCCTTGCGCCACGGCGGCCTCTACTGTTAACTATTTCATTTTTCCGTGCGGGAATCGTAATCACAATCGTCGCGCTTACAGTCGCGACTATGTGTTAACACTTACAAGATATCCGGTGGCGGGAAACAGTATGCGGCCATCGATGTTGTGTCCGGCGACGAAGGCGTCCTCGCTCTTGGAGAGGTCGTACTCGACCACGTTCTCGCCGGAGCGCGCGGCGCCGTAGTGCGCCACGCTCCACTCCACGCCGTGGTCCCAGCGCACGCGCGAGGCCAGCGCCGGCGTGCCGCGGGACACCGGGAAGCGCGGCGCCGCGTACAGCGCGCCCGGCCGCGGCTGCGCGCCCGCCGCGTGCAGGCGGCCCAGCGCCGCCAGCAGGTGCGCGCACGCGTCGGGCGCGTCGCGGCGCACCAGCGGCACGTGCGCGGCGCCCGGCGCCGGCCGCGCGCGCTTCAGCACCGCCTGCAGCAGCGCGTGCGGCGCCACCTCCACCACCACGGCGCGCTCCGGGATCTCCGCCACGGCGTCGGCGAACCGCACCGGCGAGAGCAGATTGTTCACGTGGTATGCGACGTCGCTGAGCTTGGCTGGAACGTTTGGACGTATTCATTTTTTTGAATTTGAAATCAGCTCAGCAGCTTTCGGTTTATTCATTACAAATATATATATATATATATATATATATATATATATATATATATATATATATATATATAAAAATATATATAACAAAAGTTATTCACATTAAGGCACAATTAAATAGCTCAACACACCGAGGTCCGAGTTCCACTGGTCTTTGGGCAGCGAGGACGAGATCCAGCGCGAGGAGCGCGGCTTGGGCTCGGGGATGACGCGCTCCAGCGAGCGACGCAGCAGCGGCGCGGCCGCCGCTATGTACTTGCTGTGGAACGCCACGCCCGAGCTGTTGACGCGGCGCGCGAACACGCCCTCCGCCGCCAGCGTCGCCACGAACTTCTCCACCGACTCCACCGGGCCCGATATCTGCGACACGCATTCATCACACCGCTGACTAGTATCTTTATCTAACTCATAAAATGTGACGGAATCAAAAAAGAAGGAAGAAGGAATTCTTCATTCGTTAGTTTTATATACTCTAGCGAGTGGCTCACCGTGACGCTGTCGGCGGCGTTGTGGCAGGCGGGCACGAGGTCGGGCGGGCAGCGCGCCACGCACTGCTCCCACGAGAGCCCCACGGCCGCCATGGCGCCGCGCGGCAGGCCCGCGTCCACGATGCTGCGCCCGCGCCAGTACGCCGCCAGCACGGCCTGCTCCGCCGAGAGCGTGTCGTCCGCGTACGCGCACCCGATCTCGCCCACCGAGTGGCCCACGATGCCGTCGGGGCGCACGCCGACGGCGCGCAGCACGTCCACCAGCGCCACCTGCACGGCGGCGATGGACACGAAGGACACGACCACGTCGTCGAAGGCGGCGTCGGGCGCGTCGGCCAGCACGTGCAGCAGGTCCACGCCGTGCGGCTGCAGCGCGGCGGCGGAGCGCTGCACGCTGGCCGCGAAGGCGGGCAGGCGCAGCAGCGTGCGCGCCATGCCCGCCCACTGCGACCCCATGCCCGAGAACACGAACCACACCGGCCGCGGCGGTCCGCTCTCCACCTCCTGTGAATCAAATGTGTCAATGTTGGTGAATATTTTAGAAACTTCTTTTTTATAATCGATTTTTTTCATAATAAAAGTGTTACAGGTGGCAGGCGTTCAAAGCCGCGAGTGGGCCGCTACTTTAATATAACAAACGTATCTGACCGTGATCTCTTCAATGGGCGGGTCGGCGAGCAGGCGGAACCCGCGGAAGCCGTGGCCGGGGATGTTCTGCGCGTGCACGGCGTCCAGCAGCGCGTGCAGCTCGGCGTCGGCGGGGTGCTCCGCCGCCAGCGCCAGCAGCTCGGCCGCCGCCGCCTCGGTGCGGCCCGAGGCCAGCACCAGGCGCGGCGCGGCGTAGGCGGCGGGCGGGGGCCGCGCGCCGCGCTCCGACTCCAGGATCACGTGCGCGTTGGCGCCGCCGAACCCGAACGAGTTGACGGCCACGAGCCCGCCCTCCCACGGCGTGTTGCGGTCCACCACGCGGATGCGCCCGTCGCTGAGCGCCGGGATCTCTTTGTTGGGCTCCTTGTAGTGCAGGTTGGCGGGGATCACGCCACGCTCCATTGCTACCACCACCTTGGCGATGGAACACAACCCGGACGCGGGCTCCGAGTGCCCCATGTTGGACTTCACCGACCCGAGCAGCAGGGGCGTCTTGCGATCCTTGCAAAAGAACTCTGCGATCGCGTTTACTTCTTGAGGATCTCCGACCTGGAAACATTTACACATATAAGTTTTACAGTTTATAATTCATTTCTAAATTTTATGTTATGACACAGACTGTTTATAACGATAATATATTGTTGTAATAAAAAAATCCTAGTATTGAGCTCTTGAATTTGATACCCATATTGTGGTATTTAAAACATTTTTTTTTTTCATTAAATCCAATAGCGTCCCACAGCCGCCATGATTTTTTTTAACGTCACCTATCTAAGAACACTTTGGCTGCTAATAAGAATCTAACGATACCTCATTTATGTAAATCCATTCAGCGGTTCTGGAGATATGAGGTAATAAAGAATATTACATATATACATAGATACAAGATACGCGCGAAAAACATAACCCTTCCTTAGCAGTTCGGAAAAATCAAAGTACCTTTCAATACTAAATACAAAACAAAAGATTGTACACGTAATGTTATATGAAGGAGGAAAAAAGTATTTTGAAAGAGTTTTTCTTTTTGATAATCAATAATTATAATAAACATTCGGTTTCAACAAAGAATATACAAAAAATACCTTAGTGCCCGTTCCGTGGGCTTCGACGTAGACCACGTCCTGCGGCCTGAGGCCCGCCTCGGCGAAGGTCTCCTCGGCGAGGCGGCGCTGCACGTCGCCGGACGGGAAGGTGATGCCCTGCTCCTTGGCGCCGTCCGTGTTGGTGCCGGCGCCGCGCAGCGTGGCGTACACGCGCCGCGCGGCGCCGCGCCGCTGCAGCAGCACGGCCACGGCCGCCTCCGCGCGCACGTAGCCGCGCCCCGCCGCGTCGAAGGCGGCGCAGCGCCCCTCCGGCGACAGCATGCTGAGGCGGTGGAAGTTGAGCGAGTTGGCGGGCTTGAGGCACAGGTTGGCGCCCGCCACCACGGCCGCGTCGCACTGGCCCGCGCGCAGCGCCGCCGCCGCCTGCGCCAGCGCGAACATGGAGCTGGAGCAGGCCGTGTCGAGCGCGTACGAGGGGCCCTTCAGGTCGAACGTGTACGAGATGCGGTTGGCGAACATGGCGCGGCAGCAGCCCGTCAGCGCGTAGCCGTTGATCTTGTCGGGGTCGGCCGTCCACAGCTCCTCGGTCTCGGAGTTGGACACGCCCACGAACACGCCGGTGCGCGAGCCGCGCAGCTCGGCGGGGTTGAGGCCCGCGTCCACGATGACCTCGTGCGTGAGCTCCAGCAGCAGCCGCAGTTGCGGGTCCATGAGGTTTGCCTGCTTCGCGTGCACGCCGAAGAACGTGGCGTCGAAATGTGCCAGGTCTTTGAGCTTGCCATTACGTTCGGGCAGCCCGTGCAGTCCTGCCACATATCAATGATAACACGTTCAAAAATATGCGTTTAAAATAAAGTTTTGTTTATATTCGTATAAAACGTGTATATAGTCGCCTCTGCAGGGTTAACGAGCTTCTCCTACGTGGTAAAGCGGAAAGGAGCGTCCTATTCACTCTTGGCTGGAAACGTGTAACATAAAAGACATGACATTTAGCATCAATTCCCTGACACAACACAGCGGCACGCGGCCCCGGCCGCCGCACCACCGACACGCGACGTGACGTGAGGATCGATAGCCGCGTTGGACGCGCGCGCCCTTCGTCGCCGCTTGTTTTAATAAATACCAACAAGAATATATGACACATCATAATTATAGCAATTTCTAGCAAAATTTTCTTGTCGAGGCGAAGCGCGGCGGTGGCTCCAGAACTCGGCGAAAAGTAGGAAACGGAACGTCTCAACACTAGGTTCCCTCTGCCTATCCTGCTGTGTGCGGGATACAGCGTGAAACTGATTTTGATTTGATTGTAGCAATTTTAAATTTGAAAAAACATTAAATAAGTAATAAAATAAAAGAAATAATAATTGAAGCTTATAAGTTTTACAATTGAATAGGTATAGTATCAAACATGCGATAGGTATAGGATTGCCATCTTCTAAATCAAAATTATTATTACATTGCACTGTACAGCCGAGTAAAGCGAGACACGACTAATTTTGCACATAAGGGAGAGCGCGCATTGGTGACTTTTGTCACGGTGACAATAAATTCTTTGTCACTGTCATGTCACCATGCTTTTCGCGACTGCGCGCACTTGCGGTGACAGTGACGAAATTTTTTACTTTTGATAATATGGATCTCGAAGAGATGGTTGTCTGTGCACTGATATTAAGAAGTAGAAAAAAAAAGCAAACGTAGAAAGAATAATCGTTTAGGGATTTGTCATAGAGCTATGGCCTCAACTCAATTTCGTCAATCAGTATGTCGTTGTCTATTTCATCTTCTCTTTCTTCTTCATAAAAACACACGTTTTGCCTTGGTTGACGCCATTCTTGAAATTAAAATTCAGAGAATTTCTTGTTTATGCGGAAGACGACTAGTATGGAAACCGCAAGGAGGAGGGGGCACGAAGTGACATTTAGTTTCTAATGCGCGCACAGGCATACAAACCTATGGACGCGGTGACAGTTGCGTCACCGGCGTGTCGCCATCCCCCGCGGACAAAAAGTCACCCAATTGTCACGTATCCAAATGCGCGCACCTTCATTAAGGTGCGATGTACACGGTGACAGTGAAGCAACAGTCACGGTGACAAAAGTCACCAATGCGCGCTATACCTAACTTTTACGCAAAAAAATAATAATTTGTCAAAAAGTTGCTTATTAATCATCACACATAAATACGTGTAATAATAGCAATATGTATTTCCTTTGTTTAGCTTCTCGTATATGGCGCGGTACTCGACACCGCGGTTTGTTAACAGAGCGAGGAAAATAAACACAATCACACACAATCTTTATAATCAAAATAAAAACAGAACAAAACTGACACAATGTGTAAATAGATGATGTATATATTGTGTAATTGTTCGCAAATTATTGCGTTTCTTGGTCCACTGGGCGTTTATTAAACAGAAAACTCCTTCGGAATAGCGAAGTAATATCTTGCCAATTTCAGAAGTTCAGAATAAAAGTTCACATTAATAATTAATTTGAAATAGCAATTCACTTTCGGTGCGGAGCCCGCGCGCGCGTGACGCCAGAGTTATCCTATTGTTTCGCCATTGCTTAAACAGTTTACTGGCATCGAACTCTACTTCCTATTCTTAAAGTGAGTTAATAGTAGTAATCTTATAGCGAGCATAGTACGTCCTTGGTATTGTTATATTTAATTAACTATACTAGGGTAGGCAAAGGGAACCTGGCGTTAAGACTGTACATTCCACCGAATTTTTCGAGGCGTTGCGTGTTGAGTGGCAACTCGATTGGGTATCGAACCCACAACCATCGCATTACCTACAGGCCCTTATGCTCCTGCGCCACGATGGCCTCAATGAACTTGACAAATTTAACTTGAAAGTTGAAACTATGAGAAAATAGTTTTTTTTAAGTGACATTTTATGAAAAGTAAGGTTAGTAAGATTTTCATTTTTTTGCATTTTTTTAATTAATATACGTAAAATTAAGGCAATAACCTAAGCTTTTCTCAAGTTAAATATTTAAATAGATGTTTCTGCTGTAGGTAGGTACTTGAAATACGTAAATTAAATGTCATCAACAAGTGTTTGTTGAAATATTGTTTGAAACATAAAAAAATACCAAAATGAATGAAATTTATCAAAGTTCTAAAAATAAAATATCATCATGATGCGGTGACTGGACTCGTACCTGTATCTGGTGTGTGAGTGGCTCGTGGTTGCGACTCGTCTTTGTTATCGTAGAGTATGACGTAGAGTGCAAGTCTATTACTACGAAAGTTACAACTTGGAAATGTATTATGAGGCCAGGCGCGGCGCAGGGGCACGAAGTGTGTGACTGTAACGCGACTGGTTGTGGGTTCGAACCCCCACTCGAGGAACTGAAATATTTTCTAAAATAATATTTTAAGTTTTTCGCTCAAGTGGCGAAGCAAAACGCGGCGTTCCGCCACTCGACAATGCAATGCCTCCAGAATTCGGCGGAAAACGGAGAATTCTGCCTTCTGCCTAACCTGCTGTGTGCGAGATACAGCGAAAACTTGATTTTTTATAAAACTTACACGTACATGCGCACACATACACACACGTACACACGTGCACACATTTTTCCTGTGCGCGCAAAAGGAGCGCGATGACTAATGAGGACAATTACTTATGTAATGTTTGTTGTTTCCCTCACTCCACTCCACTCATATCCTCAAGGAAAATTAAATGAGGATAGAGAATTGGGTTTAATTGGTTTTTCAAGACCGAAGACGACAGCAAGAAGATGCGACAGACGCCCATCTATTTGTACATACAAATTGGGTAAAAAAAGTATAAAATAATAAATAAGTCTCTGTTATTATCTACATTTAACTACAAAGAAAAATTAAAACCATGTATTTATTTATTTTACATTATTCATATTTATTTCTACGTACTTTTTGTAAGGTTTATTATCTAAATATTTTTCTATTTGCTTTGATTAAAAAAATAATGATAAAATAAAATCATCATTTGTTAAAGTTAAATTTATTTATAATGAATGTTTATTTTTATGCATGTTGATTTAGATTATAGTGTTATTAATAACTGGACTGTCTTAAGGAAATATTGTATAAATATAGAAATATTTGTATATAGTAATACAAGTCTAGTTCTAGGTAGTATCTAAAGAAAAAAAATATTAAAAGAATATAAAAATAACTAGGCACGGATCATAAGTCTGTAGTGTAAATAAGAATTAAAATAAAAAATCATTAGTTTTGAAGAAAGTACGCAACATAACGAACAAGCTACATTTCTTATATAATTAATTGACCTTTGCAGGTCGTACGAATCTTCTGCTCTTATCAGATGTCACCATAATTGTCTACATACATATACGGACGAGTACGTGCCTACACTCGAATTGAGACCGAAGATGAAATTAAATCGAATAAGAGAAGCCCTCACCGTGCAGGGAACAGGCTCGCCGTCGCCCGCCCGAGCTGAATTACACTACAATACACACGAGCCGCTATTGTGCTCATTCGTCGACGAGTCAGACGGCGTCAATTCTAGTCAAATTAGTGGCTAACTCACCAGGAGTCCAGCGACGGTCGTCGGCTGTGACGAGGTCCACGCCGTCGAATAACTGCTGCGCGAACTCTTCGATGTTGTCGGACTCGGGCAGGCGGCCCGACAGCCCCGTCAGCACCACGTCGTCCGCGTCGTGCGCGCGGCTCCCGTTCATCACGGCGCTCGGCATCTCGCACCTTTGGAGTTTTCACCGTATACAATATCTGGTATCTGCAAGCAAACAGCCTCGTCAGCTGGTGGAGCGGTGCCTGCATTTACGAGTGCGAGCGCGTCCACGAGGCGGAGGTGAGCGACGCCGAGCCGCTCGCGAGGAGGTGCACGCGTCAAGTGAAGCTGCGGCCGCGCGACGTGCGGTTAAAAGGGCGCGATAGCGGGGTCGCGACCCGTCCACGTTTCCATGAGACCCTGAGCGTCTTATCACTTCGCAAGGACGACCAAGGTCGACGTCTCCGGCTCTCCCGCGTCACTCCTCCAGCTCATCTTTTGGCAACTCTGCAGTGTGCAACGCGGGAAAGATTAAGGAATAACATTTCCGTTTACCATCGTGAAATTTTTAGATTACCATTGACCGATTCGACCTTCGCGAGATA
This sequence comes from Heliconius himera, assembly GCA_021202915.1. Taxonomy (NCBI): domain Eukaryota; kingdom Metazoa; phylum Arthropoda; class Insecta; order Lepidoptera; family Nymphalidae; genus Heliconius; species Heliconius himera. The sequence continues at coordinate 713,839 of JAJHJA010000427.1, forward strand.
TCTGCGACGCCGGACGGTCTTTTGACCTCTCGATCAACTGCGCGTATCGCAACTTCTAAGCAAGTAAATAAAAGTAGTTATAGTAAAGACTGTGCGCGGGCCACAGCCTCCTCCACCAGTGACAGCGGCCGGCGACGGCGACAATAGCGGCATTGTGGCTCAATCAGTGGCGGGTCACTGCTCGCTGCACGCGGCGAATGTGACCATTCCGCCCTCCACTTCCAACACCTTAGAGACATTGCTCGCTAAATGTTTCATTTTTAAATGACAATATCAATATAATTAGATACACATATTATTTACATATAAAGTTAATTAGTTAAATTAATTCCACTTACGTAACAAACACAGTCTGTGACATTGACAACTTTTTGTTTGATTCATTATTATAGACTTGATTACGAATCGCAGTTTGTTCATGAAAAGAAAACGGAATCGTAATTGACATCAAATCAATCTTTGCAAAAAACGAGACCCACATTAGCCAGTACGTGTATTATTATTTACTCGTCTGTACGTGTGGTATAGTATGGTACGATATTAAATATGTATATGAGCCACAGCCTTCCTCAATAAATGGACTGCGATATCCAACACGAATACTTTTCTAATTGAATAAGTTAAGTGGCTCCTAAGATTCACGCGATCAACCAAACAGATTATTTAGCTTTATTATATTAGTATCGATAGAAATAAATGTAACTAGTCTCTAGATGTAGTTTTCTCAATTTTAGAACCGATCACCTACTGAAACCGCAAATGGTAAATAAAAGAATATGTGTTTGAAACAAAACAAATTCAATTTCCTTGTTTACTTACTTACGACGGCTCTCGCGCGCTCGTAAGAGGACAAACCGGCCACAATAACACCGCCGACAACACAGTTGAGGTAAAATAGACAACACCACGATGGTGTCAGAAATGCTATGGGAAATCCAAGAATAACAAGGCAAATACAACATGTAGGTATTCTGTAAGTAGTGATGAGTGTAATAGAATAGAATAGAATACTCATTTACAGTATCCCGAACACACACACACAGCACCATGAACGAGAGGCAGAGGGAACCTAGTGTTAAGACACTTCGTTCATAATAATATTAATAATTTTTTTAGCATCACTAAATACCTCTCTCGCCAAACGATAATTCTTTGGGTAGCGGAAATTTGTAATCAATCGCAAAAGATGTTCATGCCTAAGTTTATAGTATTTTTTAAACGTCTAATGCTGCCTCAGCCGCCCTGCCGCCGCATAAATATATAATGTTGTTTGTTACGTTGATATTTTCATAAAATCCATTTATTGTATTCATATAAAATATAACTGACACGAAATGGATGTGGAAAAAAATTTTATACATACGTTTAATACAATTATAAATTAAAAAAATATTATATTTATTATATAAAATATATGTACATATATGTGGTATGACATTTTTTTATATCCGAGTCGAAACATTTTTATCGTACTTTTTTCAACCTAAACCTGGATTAATTATATAAGAGCAAAGTTTTTCTGTACTTTTTATTATATTTAAAGTTATATATTTACATTTATTTTGAAATTATCATGAATATTTTTACAGAAAATTAAGAGTTCTAGGAGGAACCGAAGGACCCTGTAAACATTCAATAATATATATTTTTTATGTTTGGGAAAATATTATGCAGATATAACATATAGTAACCATAGTTTCGTGTAATATTTAAAACAAGTAATAAATAAAGTATTATAAAATGATACGTACACATACTACTTACATTACAAATCGAAAATAACAACAAAATACATTAGATACTAACAGGTTTTAAAAAATGCTACTTATACAATACTTAACGTTGACTTGTCAGTGCTCGTATATACTTAACAAGTTAACGTTAAACGACAATATTAAAAGTTTGAGATGATTCAGTATAAAGTGCTCAATCGATATTTTGCAGTGACAGTATATTATTAGGCGGCTCCCGTACGGACTGTACCTACTCTACCTATACGAGTACATACGACCTCTATTTTTTTGTATTATATAATTTGTGAGTGAAAACTTATCTCAAGATCGATCTCAGACTTGAGAGCGATTTATAAATACGAGCCTTTGGAACAAAGTTAATTGTAACATTTAAATATCCAATGCAACAGTCTCAAGATAAGGAAGTGTAACACAAAAATATTATTCATTTCTTATAATACTTATTATAATTAGCATTATATTAGTCTCAACTTTACTAACAATTTAATTCAATTTTTTACTTTACTTATAATTTGAATATTCATCAAAATATGAGTTTGGTACGTCTCATAAGTGCCAACTAACGTGATCCGGGACATTGAGAAGAAGAACAAGCGCGGAGGTGACGTGACGTAGTGAGTAATGTCCTTCGCAAAAACTTATACATAACCTCCATTTGCAATTATTCACGTAATCATTATAATAACATAGTTAAAAAAGATATAAAATCTTAAAATGTATTACTTTTTTTGAAATATTGCAGATTATTTCTAATATATAATATTATATAGCTAGTAATTGTTGAGGTCGTCACGGCGCAGTGCACGCGACGGCAGTGGGTTCGATTCCTCTGATAGCAAAGTTGTCAGCACTACTGGCCAGTACGTACTCGATACTTTAACAAAATGTCATAAACAATACAATAACATTGCCGAGTGCATACTTTTATCGTGCATTAGACCTTAAACTGCAGTCTGTTGTTTTCTAGAGATTGTCGCTTATCAAAATATTTGAAATAGTATTTTACAAGAAACACACACCTATACGTGGTATGTATGTACATATATCATTATTTAATATATTGTTATATGTATCACTTCCAAATGAGCGTAGTATACCGGTTAAATAAATTATACATGTTAATATAAAATTGTAAGTAATGTATTTTTTATAACTAGTTATCGAGCGAGGTCTTCGTTGTACCGTGTTCTGCTGTCTAAAACATAATACAGCAATTCACAGTTCTCTGTTTTAATAATTAAATATATTTTTTAAAGTAATAACATCTTGTGGTATTATAATGAGAATCTGAGATATTTACTATGCTTAATTTATTAGTGTTTTCCCAGTAGGTACCTACGCCATTATTACCTACACCAATTTAAGATTTGCAAAGTATATTTTATGAGTTTTGATTTTAGTTAGTAAATATCTGCCAGGGCATAATCTAATGGCTAACCATATCCTTGTTACATAACGCTATAGTGACGAGCCCGGGCCAGCGTCAGCTACTTGAATGTGCAGTGTTCTTGTTCATTATCACGTATGTCCAGGGTGTGGAGAGTGGAGAGTGGAGGGCGGAGGGTGCTCTACTAGGAACTGTGACGGCCGCTCGGTGACGTCACGACACCGCAACTAAACAACACTAGCCGCGGGGTTTTGTCTGGACTTCATTAGTATTACAGCTAAGATCTGTCCGCTCTAACAATACGCAACACGCCCGATACTGGTGGTGCTGTGGTGTGTTAGACGACGTAAGTAGCTTATAAGTAATATTTTATATTTCCATTTCTTCGCTTCGATGTCGAGGCAAAGCGTGGCGTTGAGTTCTGCCACTCAACACGCAGTGCCTCCAGAATTCGGCAAAAAGTGGAAAACGGAGTGTCTTGACACTAGGTTCCCTATGCCGCAGCAGGGTTGCTGTGTGCGAGATACAGCGTGAAGCTGATGTATGTATGTATGTTTAGTAGCTACGTACATAGTAATTCATTGAGTATAACAAACCCTATATTGCAGTGAGCACGGCCTGGGAGGTGCCGGGGACCGAGTGCACTTGACTCCGGGAGGCCAGCACCTCCCACGCCTGTCACTCTCCGGCCTCCGCTCTACACTGCTACAGTACTAGAGTACGAGTCACGTTACGACCGCGAGCAGTACGAGCAAGCTTTAGTGTCGGCAATATTTGAACGTCCATATCAGCTGATCGATAATTACAGTTCTATAACTGTAGCCAGCCAACGCTAGCACTTTTGTTTGTTATCAAATTAAGTGATGCAAGCAAAAACCTTTTTTCAAGTGCACTTAGTAATAAGTGCACTTGAAAAAAGGTTCTAAATAATAATAAATAAAAAATATATACAAAGCATATAAATGGTATCTCGTTTGTTTAATGACAACGGATTAACGCGCATTACATTACATCTCTATTCTCTCTGTTGGGAATGCCGCACGGTGTAATTATGTATTTTTGGTATTCACTGAATTCTAATAGGAGTTGAAGGTTGTGTCACAAAGTTGGTGTGTACTTACTTATTATAGAAGTGAATGAATGAGAGTACAAAGCGCGAATGAAGCCGCTCTAGTTGGGGCTTTGGTCCGTGATCGGGCAGGTCGCGCTGGTGCTGCACCACCACTGTCACTGGCACTCCTCGCGCTGCGGGGATCGTGGGTATCGACCGGCAGTCGATGTTCGGTGCGAACTCGGAAGCGACCACGAGGCGGTGACATACACGTACGTCGGAGCACGGCGCGATCGCGACTGTGACTCAGAGGACGGTTCCTCGCGCGAATATCTGGCGCGGGGGCGCGGGGCGCGCGGCGGGGGCGCGTTGCCATGGTGCGAGATCAGGCCACGTGCATGCGGCCAATGGGGGCCCGCGCGCCGCCCGCCCCGCGCGCCCCCCGCCGTGCCCCGCCGCCGCCACCGCCGCACGGCGCGGACACGCGCCCGCCACGCCGGGCCCAGCGGGGACCGGGGAGAAGGGTAATAAATAATATTTGAGATCGTTTAATAATGAGTCTGTACTATCGGATACGATCGTGCGTGTTGGGTGTTGGGTGCATTGCGGCGTCCGCGTAACGTACCCTATTAAATAATAGAGAGTCACTGTCACACAATTTACAATAAATAAATTTTACGATTGAGACCTCCGTTTCCCACTCTCCGCCGAATTCTGGAGACATTGAGTGTTGAGTGGAGTGGAGTTGAGAATTATATTCAAGTGAATGTAATGTCTGTTGCAGAAGAATTTTTAGAAAACTAAATTAATATTAATAAAAATTATATATTGCATTTTTTAATTTATATTGCATATATTAAGCAATATGTACTAGTATTTCCAATTATGCATTAAAATCCCGGTAACTCACGTTTTTTATAAGAAATAGTTTTTATCTTCATTACTAACCTGCTGTCTGACGTCTCAACGTACGCGGTAGCACGTTGCAGTACGTTGTAGTACGTAGTAGAACGTTGTAGTCTTGTAGTATCAAGAGCAAGACCCGTCCGTGCGACTCCGCCCTTCCTTTTATTATGCGTTCCTTTTATTATGCGAACTCTCGCGCGCCTCGTGTAGCTATAGAGTAGTATTCTGTTAATTGATTCATATAATTATAGAGCTATACAACGATGTACTTGAAGATGCAAGTATGTCACTAGCCTGTTGGGTCTCGAATCCACTGTATCTGTGAGGTGCGTCGTTGTGGGCTGGCATTCCACTGTACTCTGTTGATTAATTGGGAAATTTTCTTAGAGCTTTCAGCATAAATACGGTCATTTTAAAGCTCAAATGTAATTTTTTTCTCAGCCGTGAACAAAACTATTCTGTGACCTCCCTTTGCCTCCGTTTTTCTCTATTCTTTATTATGAAAATCAGCTTCACGCTGTATTCCGCACACCGCAGGGTAGGCAGGGAACCTAGTGCTAAGACGTTAATGGTATTTAGCTCCATACTTACTTTAAGTAATGCAAACACATCGATTCGATTCTCTTCATCACCTAAGTCCATTTTAATATTACAAAATATTTCACAATATATTGGCGCGAAAATAAGAAAACACAAAGAACAGTTGTGTAAAAATGGCAGATTCCAAATTCAAAAGTAATATTTTGTTATTTTTAGAGTTCCATACCTTTTGAGGAAAAAAGGAATCCTTATAAAAACACTTTGTTGTCCGTCTGTATGTCTGTCAAGAGTCCAGAACGCTTGGAGATATCGAGTTGAAATTCAAACTATATCAATATATACCTAGATCAACGGCCCCATGATTTTCTTAAAAAACATATTTTACTTAATAAATTACATTTACTTAAAAAAACATATACCCGTCACGCTTCAAGCTGTATCCCGCACACAGCAGGGTAGGCATAGGGAGCCTAGTGTTAAGACACTCCGTTCCCCACTTTCTGCCGAATTCTAGAGGCATTGCGTGTTGAGTGGCAGAATACATCTAGAGTCTAGACGTACCGTTATATTACCATTCAACATCCATAAAGGTTAAACTAGCAAAAGCAAATTGATGTAAGCCAAGCCTAAGGTAAGCGTTTTTTATTTAAAACTAGCGGACCCGCGCGTTAATAAAAAAATATAAGCCCAAATTATCAAAATAAGCCAATAAGATATAATAAAAATATTTTATTGTCATGCAACATAGGCCCTTAGTTGGTTAGTACAATAGAATTACTTAAAAACAATATTAGTAAAACAAAATATAAACAAAAATAAATTACAAACAAAATTTAAATTAATAAATAGCTACCACAGGGCAGCAGACTGTCCCGGCTACATTTTGCACGCGCAACCTGGTAGACCTCCCCATGATGGTTGGCCCATCCTAGCTATCTGCAAATACCTTCATTTCATACAATTGTTTTGCTGAATCTTTAGCTTTTAATTTGTATGAAAATAATAAACACCGAAATTTCAAGATTTAGGATCAGGATAGGAGTTTATGCAGAAAAAACTGCGCTTGCCGTGTACGTGTGTATAAATACAAAAAAAATTGGGAGCAAAATCAAATTGATCCCCAAAAAACTTTAATTACTTAATGAGGCCGCCGTGGCGCAGTGACACAAGCGTATGACATTAAACACGGCAGTTGTGGGTTCAGTCTCCACTTGGGGATATGAATTATAATTTATAAATATTTTGAGGTCAGTTGTGGCGAAGGGGCACAAAGTGTGATTGCAAACACGACTGGTCATGGATTCGATCCTCACTCGAGGAAATGAAATATTTATTAAAATTTATATTTCTATTTCTTTCGGTCTGGTGTCGAGGCAAAGCGCGGCGTTGAGATCCGCCACACGTAATGCTTCCAGAATTCGGCGGAAAATGGGAAATGGGGTGTCGTATCGTAGATTCCCCTGCCTGCCCTGCTGTGTGCGGGATACAGCGTGAAGTTAATTTGATTTAATGTTTTCATTTCTTCGCTTTGGTAACAAGGCAAAGCGTGGCGTTGAGTTTCGCCATTCAATACCCAATGCCTGGAAAATTGCGCAGAAAGTGGGGCCGGCAGTGTCTTAAAACTACATTCCTTCTGCATCCTCTGCTAAATGCGGGATACTGGGTATCGCGTAAAGCTGGAAACAAAAACTTAAATTACTGTTTACCTATACCTCTACTTCTATACATAAAAATGTAATTAAAGGATATGTCTTTAATATCAATTTAACTGTTTTTTCAAGTGCATATAGTTATTTACACGATGCTACAACACAATTATACAATTTTAGCATCATTTTTGTCTGTCTGTGTTTCTGTTTATCCGGGCTAACCCCCGGACCTAACACTGATAGGTCGAGAGAGATGTGTTGGACAGAATTGAACTTCGTAAAAGAGTGTTTTATTGAATTTTTAATTGTTAATATTTTTGTTGCTTGATATTGTTTGTTTTTGTCGGTAGTCATCTATATAACAAAATTAATAAAATATGCAACATATTTCCTCTTCCCTTCCATCTATGCAAGGGAAAAGTACGTTTGTAAGATTACAATGAAACAGAGAGTCTTGTTAAAATAGCTACATTGTAAGACAGATACAAGTTTAAATTAATTTGTGAATTAGTATAAAATATGTTTTCATTTGATGAGGTTTTGATACATAATTTGCATTCTTAAGTTTTCCTTTAGTTATATTTATTATTATTTTTATTTTATTTTTATTTTAACTATTTTTGTATTGTATTTTTCAAAGAATAATTAACCAACCAGACACAAGAATGTTTGATGGATCTACCGATTTCTAGGTCATCTAAAATTGTAAGAGCACTGGTACCCATAACCACAAGTTAAATCTTACAATGGGTACCAGAGTTTCAATAAAACCAGAGTAAAATTACATTACTGATTGCTATGACTAATAGATTTAATTTATTGTATCTGGTTACTGTACTTATACATTCTTTGACAATAAATTTTCATTTCATTTAATAATGATAAAAAAAAACTCCAGTATCCATGTATGATTATAAAATAGATCGATATTTAAGATATGTGAATGGACATTCTCTCAAACAGCCACTTTTTATGTAGAAAAAGCACGTTTAAAATGATGATGAAATAACTAAAAAAACATATTAAAATTTAAAAAAAATTAAATTAGCTTCACGCTATATCCCGCACACAGCAGGGTAGGCAGAGGAAACTTAGTGTTAAGACACTCCGTTCCCCACTTTCTGCCGAATTCTGGAGGCATTGCGTGTTGAGTGGCAGAACTCAACGCCGCGCTTAACCTCGACACCAGAGCGAAGAAATGGAAATATAAATTTAAGTAAATATTTCATCTCCGCGAGTGGGGATCGAACCCACAACCAGTCGGTTTTGCAGTCACACCTCGTGCCGCTGCGCCACGACCGGCCTCAAAAAAAAAGTGTAATATATACAATTGGCAAAATTATTTACGGGTAGTTGGAAAGATATCTATGAATATTTGTGATTACGATGTCACTTTGGTCGCAACTTTTTCACAACATACTCAATGGTAGAGGTCGGCTGGCACTTCAGTATATCCCATATATATATAGGTAGTAGGTTCTGTTACTACGGCAGACGGCTACTGCGCGACAAAACTGGGTTAGTGAGGTAATGTTTGTATGTTGTATCATAATAGTATTTAATTTTTATATTTATGGCTTTGATACGCAAATTCGCTATATTCACCTTGAAAATTTACATTTTAATGAGCTGCTACAAAAATTATATAAACCTAAATCTAAGAAGTTTCCACTGAGTGGTAATTAGTCGTCACTCTCTCAACAAAACCGTATTTTTTGTTATATTTTCAAATTTATTATTTACATATATCAGATAATAAGTTCTAGTAAATAGTTTGTATCATAAAAAACTTTTGGCAGAACTGCCTTCCGAGCCGACAGCCGACATTTCTATGTAACATGACTACCTATTCAAAACTGCTTGTAATGGCTTAATATCGACTAAGAAATATTTCGCATGTCCCTATTAACAATGTCAGATGTGAAAATCGACCAAAGTGGTCGATTTTGAAAATGGAGACCTCTCATAGTTTAAATGTTAATTTATATTTTATAAATTTAATAAAATTTAAATATAACTATCTAATTCATCAAATATAATAAACTGACTATATAATATCATGACATGGGTACCTTCAAAAAGCGCGTTTACCTCCACCTTGTCGGCCGGCAACCTCCTCCTGTAGCTCCTCTGGTGTAGCACGGGGTCGTGGGCGGCGGTAATCACTTACCATCAGGTGACTCGAACGCTCGTTTGCCTTGTCACTTTCCATAAAAAAATACTGATCTGAACTACTACTACTGAACATATGGCTTAGTTTTCAGAAAGGCGCAGGTTCAAATCCCACTACGTTCAAATTTTTATACGTTTCTAGAATACATATTTTTTTGTGTGGAGATAACACTTAAAAATTGTAAAAAAAAAACGCTTTTTGAAGGTACCTACAACGTATCAAACTGGCAAAGTGCCGCATTCCACAATTGCATGGCGCGTGGAACGAAGATCCTACTATGCCGCACGGTAGTGGATGATATTTGAGTTTGTAACGTACGGTGCGGTCCTGAAAAAAGGCGTTGGTTTTAATCCAACTAACTTACGGCCTATTGCTCCTGCTCCCTGCTCCCAAAAGTCATGAAGAGGATCATAATTAGCCAGCTCTTGGTTTATCCGGAGGATCATCGATTGTTGAATGACCGTCAATATGGTTCCGCAATGGTCACTCAACCAGCGTTGTTGGGGCATCCCTCGGGAATATTTCCTTATGGGGCAAAAAGAACCTGATTCAATTCAATCCCAAAGACACAAGTTTGTGCGTTACCTACTAGAAAATCCCATCGAGACTCCCCCATTGAGACCCCACCCCATGAGAACACTCTTTACAGCCGCACCTAATATCAGTATTATCGTTCGAGTGACTGCGAGTATTGCAATCATCTGAAAAGCAAGGCCAAGTTGGCCTCAAAGAAACTGAGGCTCATCTTTAATATATTTGATTTAAATTTATAGGGTTATTGTTAATGGATTTTCTATAATATGGTATTCATCCTTATCAAAATAAATATAATAGTCACCTTTAGCATTTCATCTCGATTGAAATTATAGTTCACTGTACATCATTCTAATAACTATCAAAGGAGATTTCACTGATTTTAAAATGACCTAACCTACGAGCCGCACAGTATGAGCACTCAGCGGAACCGCCGCCTTTCATCGGAATCGGATGGATAAGATGGGTTTTCCACGAGTTCGGGACTACTCCGGTTGGTTAAGGTGTCGAAAAAACCACGCTAGCACCTATGATGTCCAAAAAAGACAGAGCTCGCCGAATAGCTATTTGACTGAACTTAACGTTTTTTTTTTGAGCTCTTTCTTGATTTCTTTGTAGTAAATGAGTGAGTGAATATTGTATTTCTTTACTTTCACACTGTACGGTATTTTTTTTCAGGCTTTATTGTATTTTATTATTCTAACTGAGAATTTATTTTTCGTAATAATGTAAGTAAGTTAAATGATCGTAGATTTTCTCAATTATGTACGAGGTAATCCGATCTGAGTTGGCTTGGGTCAGTGTGAAGTGTTATTGGATCTCTACTGGCTATTCTAATCTGGATAATATCGAATAACCGGGATACCAAAATTTTAATAAAAATAATGATTTTGTTAGAATGGTCAGAATCCCGGTATTCTAAAATATCCGGACACCGGACCAAAAATAGATCTCAAAAATATCGGTTTTAATTTTTACAATTACGGGATTTTTGATTTTTTTGATTTTTACTAAAATAAAAGTAGAAACATTAAAACATGCCTGCAAAAATTCAATTTCAAGCTTCTTAAGCATATACAACATACGTTGTATACATAGCACATAAGCATGAGACCGCGAGCAACGAGTTTAAGACAACTTCCAAGACTTTACATTGCTTATGTTTAAAAAATTAGAGACTATGCAACATGATACGGTTGTTTGTGACCTTAGCAAAACTTTTTACTCTTCTTCTTTTCCTTTTAATGCCAAAAATTGTACATAGTAAAAATTTATAAATGACAGATACCAATATTAGTTTTTTAATTCTGATACATGACTCAAATAGGTAAGGTATCACGACAGTAATTTTAATATTTAATAATTAAATTTGCATAGTAAAAAAATAAATCAATATTCTTAAATATTTTTAACTAAATAAGTATAAATTAATATTCAATATTTTCAAACTAAAATATCATTACACAATGATTTGCGCCCATATACAGAGTGTTTTTATCATAACCGCTTTAACCACAATTTTAATGTTACTCTATCAAAGCCTAACGCAATTTAATTTTATAAAAAAAATAATTAAGATACGTCAACAGTTTAGAATTTAGACGTAGGACTTTTTTTCATTTCACGATGTTTTTCCATACTGTATTTCGTGTGACGTAGTTACGAATAGGTACCAATAACCAAAGGTAAACACCTACTACTACAAAAATACTACTAAAGGCCACCGCCAAGATCTACGACTCGATTTCGTGAATGAGGCGTGTGCGACGGTCTCCCTTTGATAGGTTTATGTGTGCGTGCGTCGTTCTTAACAAAGTGCGTTTTATTTTACGACGATATTTTTATTAATTACTAGTGGGCGCGCGCAGCTTCGCCCGCTTATTTGCACCCTCAGGGGAGAGTTCTAAAAAAAACACGAAACGCGTGTTCAATGAAATATTTTTAAGATTCTGAATTTCATATTTTATAAAAATCGGTGCCGATTTAAATTTTTTTCCATACAAACTTTCAACCCCTATTTCATCCCTTTAGGGTCCAAATTTTTCAAAATCCTTTCTTAGTGGATGTCCAGATTATGAAAATAAACATCTGTCCAAATTTCACGTTTCTACGCACAGCGGTTACGGCCGTGCGTGCGTCTTACCCCAGTCAGTCAGGTACATGTCCTTTTATATACATTTAGATAATTGGCATCGTTTGATGAATTGCATGGAGGGAAATCTAGTTTTAGATATGGGAATTTTAATTATATATAAGTATTTTCTTCTTTTTCTCTCTGTAATACCATCGTAATAAACCGACTTATGAGTTTTTTTTATAAAATCTGAGTTATTTTCCTAAGAGAGGCCAATGAATTGGTGGCAAGTGGAGAATCTGAGTTTTTTGCAGTACCTACATGGGTACGCTTGATTAGAGCTCGCCAAACGAAAGATTGTAATGGTTTTCTTTATTTTTATTGTAAGTTCATACTTTATGCCAAATTTGATAGCTATATGGTCATGGGACGTTCCCTATAGGTTTTGACTACGCGGTGAATTTCATACAAAATGCAGCAAAATCAAATAAATGATCTAGACGACGGACAGACGGACAATAGAGTGATCTTATAAGGGCTCCGTTCTCACCTTTTGAGGTACGGAAACCTAAAAAGATGTACAACTAAAAGTCTACAAATTCGATAAATTTATTGCGTGAGTTCAATCTTCCTGTATTTGCACACAATACATAATCTAATACATTTTTTAATTAATTTTTTAACATATTGCAGTTTTTGTTTCAGCTATTGTTCTACTAAGTCTTTAGGTTAATTAAAATAATTGCTATCAATGAATAATTAAGTTCAATGAGGCAATCTCTGCCGCCGTCATGTACGGAGGTAGTAGGTGCCTTCTGCTTGTCAAACTGGACCGGTGGCACACCGGCGCGGAAGACAGGGCCGTTTCACTGTCACTGTCAAAGGTACCATTATTACATATTTATCTATATATTACATAAGGTTGCTGGCGGTTATCTGCATGTCATTAATATATATTTATTCCATTTTTATTCTGTTCCTAAAATTATTGAATAGTACTATTATACTGTTGTAGAATATTTAGTTTTACTTGTTAGTATTTCCATAGTTAGTAATTTTTTTTGTAGTGGCAAATTTAAAATACATTGTGGGATTTTAATCTAGACACGTATATGTAGTCTATTTTTGTAACTTCACGCTGTATCCCGCACACGGCAAGGTAGGCCGCTCATTTTCCATTTTCCGACGAATTTTAGGCTTTGCGGGTTGAGTGGCGGAATTCAACGCCACGCTTTACTTCGACAGCTCAACCACCTCGACCACCTCGTCGAAGAAATGGAAATATGAAATATTTCATTTTCTCGAATGGGATCGAGCCTACGACCTGTCACGTTTACAGTCACACTTTCTGTTGCTGCGGCACGGCGACAGCGTCCTGTTAATGTAAAATGTTATTAGCTTTAGTTTTTCATCATTTTATTAAAATGTTGGTGAAGTTTATAGTAATGACATTAAGTTATAGATGTTAAAATATCCTTACATACTTGTTCGCGATGTATTTTTTAATAATTTAGTTTCATTCGCCTATTACTAATATAGCTTTTGCTTTTTGCTGTTTGTTTGCTTCTGTCATAGCATAACCCTGGCATTAAAAAAAAGACCGGAGAATGAATTTATATATAAATGCAGGCGTACCACGTCCCATAAATGATTTAATAACTTGAAAATAAAACTGAACTTATCAGAATGTTTACTTTGCAAAATTAAGTAATTGTTGTGATCACGACGTCGGCCGTGATGCGTGATGTACAGCCGGGGTCACGTCCCGGCGGCCGCGTGATGCGTGCGCGGGCGCGGGCGCGGGCGCGGGCGCGGGCGCGGGCGCGGGCGCGGGCGCGGGCGCGGGCGCGGGCGCGGGCGCGGGCGCGGGCGCGGGCGCGGGCGCGGGCGCGGGCACGGGCACGGGCGCGGGCGCGGGCACGGGCACGCCGCCGCCGCCGGTCACCTACAGCACGAGTGTACCCTACGTATGTTATCTCTCTGTTTTTACTAACCTCGGCAAATTCAAATTAACTTAACATAAATAAATAAATAGTGAACACGGTAAGAGGTACTTACTCTCAATTTAACTACATAGTTAACCGTAACTATTTAGAAATGAACTGTATCTGCTTTAAATAATATTTGAAACTAAACCTCTCACGTACTACAATCATTGCTTTACGCTCATTTTCCGATAATATTACGTAAAGGAATTTAACTGACTTGATCGCTGAAACACGTGTCTCGTGTACCTACATATCTATCAATTAAAAATATATGTATAAGTGTTCTAGTTGTACTTTTATTTGTTTGTTCCAATTAATTTTAGTCTTGCGACCAACTCCAATCTCTTTTTGCCCTTATTCTTCAGTGAGAAAAAAAATTAAGAGAACACTTTAACGGTTCCCAGCAGAAACCCATGAAACAAAGAAATGTTTACAAATGGTTGTCTTGTGTTCTTCTTCTCATCTATTTTGAAATTTCTATCAAATTTCGCGTTCAATTGAACAAACTTTAAAAAAAGTGTAACTTATTAACATCGTGTACATTATACGTATGTAGCTCATTAATTTGGTTCATAGTATACAAAGTTGTTATGGAGCGACGACGTCAGTACCTACTAGTAGGTACTTTTTGTTGTTAAATATGCACATAATTATGCGCAATAAAGTATGGGAGACTATTTTTATAGTTAAAAAGTTAAGATAAGACTTTTAAGTATGACACACGTACCTACATGTAATCGAAGATACTAACTAATAGGTACCTTCAGCAATTACGATGGCGGTTATCGAAACTACAACCTTAAAATATACTTAATTGCGAGATATGAAGTAATGAATGCTAATGTTTAAACATACATCTTTTTGTTTAAAATATTATAATACGAAACTTAATTACAGGAAATTTTCATATTTATCTAAAGAGCAAATATTCTTTTTAGATAAGTTAATTTAACGTATATATTTATTTCCATAAAAATATTCAAATATACCAAATATTAGGCATATGTGCATTTTACGTTTTAGTTTTTAATAGTCTTTTTACAATATGTCTTAATTTCATAAACTAAATGACATCGGGGTCGTAATAGCGGGTGGATGTTGGATGTGTTAGAAGTAGAACTAACGGTAAACCTAAAAATTATTTACTAAAATGTATTCTTTTAAAAATAACTAAATTAAGTAAACATTAAAGTAATATGACTGTAAACTTGTATATTTATTTTTTCCTACGAAAACTCCATTTAAGCGGCAGGATGAAAACTATGTTAGAAGTTGCTTCATGTTTGAGCTACTACCGTGCCAAGATTCATTTACTTCTATTCGGTAGCTGTCACTGTTTAAAGTAATTTGACTTTATCGGTTTTTATTCTTTTTACGAAAACTACAATGAATACCGGAATATAACCCACAAAAGATGCACCTCCAGACTCACAGGCAGCTCATATTGTCCGGTGATTGTTAACAGACATTTGGCTGAGTGGTTCACCTTCTACTATCGATAAATTAACGAGCCCATGACATTTTTATTATATCATGTACAAATTATTATCTTCAACTATATATAATTATATTTTATAGATGTAGAGTAAAGAGATAGAGATTATGATTTGTTCGGCGTAAGTAATAGATATAACCAGTAGTATTGACCTCCGTAATTGAACACTGTAACCAAATGTCTTTAAAATGGGAACGGAAGGCAGAAAAAGGAGTATCTTCGCTTTATTTTACCTCCTTACCTAAATGCGACACGTGCTCCCTCGGAAAAATATCGAAAGTGACATATCGGAAATGTTTTTTTTTTTCAAAAAGTAGGTGTATAGTGCATATTTTAAACGTGTATGTAATCGAAAATCGCAGGTTTGAAATGACCTCCACATCCAGTCACCCGCACAGTTGCTTCGTAGAACGTGCAAAAAAGACGGTTTGATGTATTTAAATATTATAATATTGTTGAATCTTATAAAGCTTTAATTACTTTCCTAGTTCGACTGAAACGAAAACGAACTACAAAACGAATAATTATTCATGTAAATTGTACGACGCACGTACTTTTACTGGCGTATTTAAAGACGTCAGTTTTATCGAAAACACCTATCTCATTATTTGAGGAAGACGAATTGTACAGGATACTAGCGGCCCACTCGCGGCTTCGCCCGCATGCACCACCTATAATTGTTTTTTTATGTTGTATTTGCCAAGATTGATTGAATTACCTATACATTTTTCATAATTTTGAACCAAAAAAGTCCAGCACTCGCTGTTTGCAAGGACGAAATCGGAAATGCCTGCGGCCGTTAACGGAGCGTTGAATTATTTTAATTTTACATTTTCTCGAAAAGTATAAGTCCAAATTACATGCTATAAAAACCAAAGCTCATCTTCGTTAAATTTCCTTGATGATGGAATAATTTTCGCTCGTAAGCTTCAATATCTTCTTCAAATAAAAAAACGTTGAAATATCACCTCGCAGTTTTCAATTAGTGACTTATTTATATGAGATAAATATGGGATCTCGCGGAGTTTATTTTAGAACTAATGAAACTGAATGTTTTCATAGTACAATGTACTTACATATATTTAACTATTTCACAGCGCACGTGGCTAAAGTAATACGATGGCATTCCTAATTACTGTTATTTCATAATTTAAAGCTTACTAAGAATTAAACCGTAATGTAATACAGCCTATAGGACTCCTAAAGAATGTAGCTTTCATTCAAAACAAACAAAAAGTAAATCCGACCAGTAGATCCAGAGATCTTAGCGTTTAAACAAACAAATTTTTACGCTTTATTAGATTTATTTATAACTGGCGGCCCATTCACGGCTTCGCCCGCATACTACTTACATTTCTTTTATTGTGTTGCATTTGCTATAAAATAATAAATATAAATTATATAATCAATATAATTTATACATTCAATAACTTAGAGGAAGTGCAAGCATTACATGGCTGCTTGCGAGGGCGAAATCGGCGGCAAAGGCGTTGTTTCACAAAGCCTGAAAGTTTCTATGCGCATACTCGTACACCCATCGCTGGTGAGTACTGTCAGGTTACTTTGGCAGGTATTAGGTACCTAAGATGCAAAAAATAGTAGCTAACATTCTTTATATTATAAAGCTCATCATCATCATCATCACGCATGCCCAGCGTGGTGATTACGGGCAATATCCTTTATGGCACAGTATTATAAAGCTCAATTTATTAATATTTTTTTATATTAGAAATGACGTTGTCCTTTGCCAGACACCTCAAAACTAATAAATTACAAGCGCATACGAACCTAATATGCTAAAGTGTAAAAAATACTATTTGCTCCCAATATGTTCGCAGGCGCTTGTGCTTGAGTTGTTGTTGTTGTTGTTGCTAAGTGTCTGGCATGTTTTTGAGAAAGAAAAGCAGATCGGTAATGTTTATTATTATTTTTGTAGTAGATGTTGACGTTATTGATATTTAGTCGTTAGTGCGTCACTCGAAATACCGTATGGGTATCGTGAAATGAAAAAAAAATCCTACGCCTAAGCTGATGACGAATGTTGATTAATTTATTTTAGGTATGGGTTTGAAATATATTACCCTTTTTTTATTATATTTTTTTTATCATTTGTTTAGTCTTTATAATGTTATGTGAATAATATGTACCTAATATTAGTTGTTTTTGGTAGTTCAGCACTAGTCAAGTTGTCCGTTGAACGAGGTTCTTGCTTTAACCCTACATTCATAAACATACGTTTCTCATACACCCTCCACTAAAACTACTCGTATAGCGCATGGCGCCAAACAGATGAAAACACACGGGTCTCAGTATCTTCTCAGTAACATCGACAACAGCTCCATCTGGCGCCAATAGTCTTGGCGCGTAAACGAATAGTTTGGGATATACTGAGCTCGAGATGTCTGAGATACGTATGTTTATGGTTAATGTTTTCTTTAAGTTTTTAAAGTAGAACTGACAATAATTGTATAAAAACTGTAGTTATCTGTGTCTGTAAACCAAACCATATAATAGAAATATAATGTATAGAATATATATGGCAAAAGGTACAAAAAAAATTGAAAAACTGTGGCATCTTTCTTTGTAAAGCAACTTACTGAAAGTGTTCAAAGTACTAATTCTAATATGACTGTGGACAATTGGTTCTTAATGTTGGTTCTCAATACAGGATGGAATAATATTGCTTAAACTACATATAGGATAAAATATTTCAAACCCAGAGCTAAAAAAAATAATCAAGGTACCTCAACAATTTAGACGTAGGATTTTTTTTTTCATTTCGAGATATTTTCCATACCTTTATTTTGTGTGACTCGCACATACACATACTACTACAGAAATACTACTAAACGTTGCCGATCTTCTACTTTTCATTCATACAACACATAACCTGAACGAGAAAGAACGATATTTCTTATATATATCTCCTTTATTATTAAATTATTTAGAAATAATGCATGTTTATTAAACCACCCACAAAATTATATTAAAAAATTTTTACACACAAAATAATATTGAATTACGATAGATAGATACTTACTTACATTTAACATTAGTTTTACATCGTCGTCGCATTTTCTTTTTAGTACAGCTAATATTTTTTATCATAAGCAATATTAAAAACTCCACATTTGTTTGTCTAGTACTTTTGATAGTACATTCGAATACTGACACACAATACAATGGCAACTATTACAATGTTTTTAATTATTTGTGTAAGAACAGAAGTAGGCCGCGGAAAGACAAAATTTTGTTGTATTTACATTATTTTGTTCGACTTTAGACATTGAGTGTTTTAAATTATTTGGATGTTGTTTAATATTAATCTTATCATTAATCGGATTTCTAAAACCGTGATGAATGTGACATGTGATTACTGAGTATTTTTCTTCAATGTGAAACTATTGTGTGTAGTGTGTCAGTATTTGAGTGTACTATGAAAACATACATTGTTTTAAGACATTTCAAACAAATGTTGAGTTTTTAATATTACTTGTGATGTAAATATTAGCGTTAGTAAAAAGGAAATGCATCGACGACGATGTAAAACTAATGGTAATTTGTAGTAGTATGTGTATGTGCGAGTCACACGAAATAAAGGTATGGAAAAAAATCGTGAAATGAAAAAACATCCTATGTGTAAACTGTTGAGGTACCGTGGTTAATTTCCTTTGCTCTATGTTTAAAATATTTTACCATATATGCAGTTTCAGTAAAAGGAGCGCTGCCTCTTCCATCCATTCCATCTTACACAGGGTAAGAGACGTATTTCATTTATCGAGGGAAGATTACTCAACTAGTAAGCAGGAAGGTATGAAGTATTGAAAGTCTGGTGTTTACATTCCTATATTTATTGGCATTTTTAAAGATTTTATAAAACGATAAATATTATACAATTTTACTTTAAAACGAATCCATGTAGTAAATCATGTTTCCTGGTGACCCTCGTCAGGCGTATCGTCGGTGAAGTCGAGTAAAAGCTTCCCCCGCGCGCCTCCAGCCGCCGCGCGCTCGTACGCCGCCGCGCCCGCGCGCCACCCGTACGCGCGCTCCACGCTCACCGCCAGCTGCAACACAGCCGCCCGTCAGCACACGGCGCCCCGCCCCCGCCCCCGCCCCACCCCGCCCGCCCCGCCCCCCGCACCTACCTGCCCGCGCTCCGCCAGCCGCCGCAGCAGCTCCACGTCGGCGGCGCACGGCACGAAGTACACCCAGCGCACGTGCGGCGGCGGCCAGGCCGCGCCCGCGCCGCGCGCCGCCGCCGCGCTGTGCGCCGCCAGCGCCGCCGCCGCCCGCAGCGCGCCGCCCGCCAGCCCGCGCGCGTCCGTCTCGCGCAGCAGCGGCGAGCTCAGCGTCACGTAGCGCGCGAACTGCCAGCGCCGCGCGCCCGCCGCCGCGCCGCCCAGCCCCGCGCAGTCCAGCACCACCGCGTATGGCCCGCCCTCTACCAGCAGGCGCTCGTACTCCGGCGCGTGGCGGTCGAGCGCGGCCGCGGCGCCCAGCGCCGTGGCGCGCTCGCACTGTTCCCCTGCGCAGCCCACCACCACGTGCGCGCCGCCCTGCACCAGCAGCTGCAGCGCCGCCTGCCCCACGCCGCCCAGCCCCAGCAACAGCACGCGCGCGCCCCGGGCCCCGCCCGCGTCCGCGCGCAGCCCCGCCACGCGCAGCGCCGCGCACGCCGTGAGCGCCGCGTACAGCGCGCCGCCCGCCTGCAGGTCGCTGAGCGCGCGCGGCGCCGGGCCCGCCTGCCGGACGTCAACGGTATACGGGTACATTATAGACGGTCTACGGGACGGAGGTCCAGGGGCCCTAGCGGATCATAGTCACCCAGCGGTCCTTGACGAGCACGTACTGCGCGTGCGCGCCGGCGCGGTGAGGCGGCACCACGCCCCACACGCGCTGCCCGCGCCGCAGCCGCGAGTGCGCGCCCGCCGCCTCCACCTCGCCCACGAAGTCCCTCCCTACCACGAGAGGGAACTCTACGTCTGACCCCTCAAGTTTTCGCAGGGCATTCAGAATCCGAGCTCCATATCCACCTATGAAATTAGTAAATTTATATAGATATCTAAACACAACAACTTATCTAGGCTCCATGGCAGGCTAACAAGTGCAAGTTACCGATCATGGCGACGTCCAGCGGGTTGAGCGAGGCCGCGCGCACGCGCACCAGCACGTCGTCGGGCGCGCGCAGGGCGGGCACGCGCGCGCTCTCCAGGCGCAGCTCGCCCGCGCCGTAGGCGTGGACGCGCCACGCCTGCATGCGCGCGCTCGCCGCCACTCCTCCCCGCAACCCAGACATTACTGGAAACGATCAACGTATAGATAAATACATATGGAATATATTACTATCGTAGGGATATGATATGAGCGATGTCGTAGTGATATCGTATCGTATAATAAGGTAGGTAAAGTGCTTGGCAGCCTTTTATCTAGTTGGGTTATACTTATGCCGTTTCTAGTCTATACTTTTGGCAATGGAAGATGGACATAGACTGAATTAAGCAATTAATGGCATTAATCGCGCTTCCTGGCATTAATCGCGTTTTTGGTCAGGGTCTGCCTTCCTACTCAACCTACTCCACTTTGCACGATGTTTAGCGTTCTCGGTGGATATACCATTGGCCCTCGTGTCCTGCATCATGACATCCAACCAGCGCTTCCTTGGGCATCCGAGAGGTCTCACTCCAGGGGCTGATATAGCAAAACACTTGCATCCGACATAGTTCTTAGGTCGGCGCATAACGCGGCCAAACTATCTCAGACGACGCACTTGGAGCTTATCGTACGGACTTGTAAAGGTTGAGCGTTCTGGACGTCTAAAGAAAGACTGCTCTTAAATACGAAAGATACGTGATTTATAACATACACACAGATACAGGAGTATACACTACAGACTCCAAGACTACCTCGAATGAATGTGTTACATATACGGTCAGATCGCGTTACGCCGCACATCCAGCTCAGCTAGCATCTTAATTTCCGTGACGTGAAGCCCTTGAGAGTGCATACATACGCCAGCATTCGCTGCCGTATGAAAGAACCGATCGAATGATGAATGATGCTCTTTTATATCAGACCCTAGAGTTTGGGCGGTATTCTGCGACCGCAGACCACACCAGTGACCTCCCGCCTACTACTACTTAGCGTTTAAACAAACAAACTCTTCCACTTTACTATATTAGTATAGATATGATATAACAATGTTCGGGCATAAATTTACTTTTAAACTAACACCTGAACATCATTATATCTTATTCTTTAAATGTCAAATTAACGTGCTTTATAACAGTGTAGATAAGATGTATGTAGGTAAGAGCTAGTATTGCCCGTTTTTTCAACATTTTGCCTTCTTCGATAAATAGGCTCTCCAACACAAAATTAATTAAATCTCTAATAGAACCAATACTTCCTGATATATAAAAAGGGTGTTCAGCAAAAAAAAAAATTTTATATTTATAATATTACTCAGTATATATAACCAAATTTTTAACTCTAAACAATAACTGGTTCATGAAAGGATGTTATTCTTTGATCATTGAAAGTTGGGGGTTGGTGAACGAAGCAAGCACTCTATCCCTATTCATGAAGGCATAAGATGAAAGGTAAACAACAGGTTACTTTATAATTGATGGAGCTTAATATAGTATACTAAGTTAAAAAAATCTATGGATTTATAGATGGACATAATATTATTGAGCAATGTCTGTAGAACCTATTAGTTAATAGTAATTATGATTTAAATGAATCTATTTCATCGATATTGAAATTATTTTTATAATTATATTTTTAAATTTTATAAAACTGCACATGTATAAAAAAAATATAAGGAAATACTGTTTTAACAAAAGTTGTTAAGTAGTAGTACTATGAAGCCACAAACATGACCACACACACACTTTTCATTTCATTGTTCTGGAAAGCTTAGAATTCTGACACTCAGCAGGCAGCGACCATTGTCATGGATGGTAAGTGTAAGTAGCTTAGCAAGGAACATAAAGCAAGTGTAGTTGTGGGCAGCAACTGGTAGAGAACAATGGGCTATGGGACTTCCAAAATCAAATTAAATTAAATTTAAGTTGTCATAAATGAGCAGTTAAAATACTATATATTGCACTGTGTTTAACTTAAAAAACTATCTTGTAAATAAAAACACAATACTGGCTTAGGCCAGTGAAATACTACGTATACTATTCTCCTACAACTATTTCTCCTTTATAATTTTTAAATATTAATAGAATAAAAATACATGTTTGTTTGTCAATTAAAGCCATTCTTAGTACAATTTCAGAGGCACAAGTAAGTGACTGTACTGTAAGTTCGATCTCCACTTGAGGAAATAAAATATTCAATATTTTCATATCTTCGCTCTGGTGCCGAGGCAAAGCGCGGCGTTGAGTTCCGCCACTCAACACGCAATGCCTCCAGTTATTTTAGATTTGTTATTACCATTGTTATTTAGGTGTAAAATATTCTAAATAACCTAAACTTACCTAACCTGTATAATAACACAAATTTATATCTATTACTAAACAATCCTTTATAATGGACAATATTCTCTTAACTTTGGTTCTCTATATAAAATATTCATAGCAAATATTTAGATATGTACGCATTTTATTTCTCAAAATAAAATTGCTGTTGAAAATTGACATTTGAATATTGACATTTTTGTTTCAATTTTCTTCACGTCGAACTGAGCGACCCCCGACCAGAGATTAGAAAACAGCTGATTAGTATTTATTGCGGTAAGCTGTAGTTTTCAAAAGCATTTGGTAGTTATAAATATTCTCATGGTGATTAATGTTCATATGGTGATTATAAATAGTACCATTAGTATCTTACTTTAAAATTAATCTTAATATATTTAAGTATTCCAATTACAATATATTTTAACTAATTACGAGGATAATACAAAAATGTGGAATGTAAAGTTCAATCCACACTCTCTCGAGGCTCCTCCTAGAGGCTCTCGGCATGTAAGTAAATCCTGCTTAAATTATATACCGGTAAACTGAGGGACATTGTAGGGTGGTTTTAGTTTTTTTAGAGAGGTACTTTAGTCGTTTTTATGATAACCGTAACTCCACCTGCTCTCGCTGCTTACCATCTCGCTGCATGTATTAATTTCTTCGTGTGATATTCTCAAATTCTGATAAGTTAATTTCCCCATTTGCAATATCAAAACTTGGCGTATCTGTTAATTGAGGCAGAGTCATCACATACATCTCCTTGTAAATTCTGATAACCGCTGTAAACGTGTGGCAAAGTAGTACCTTTACCAACCTTATTGGTAAAGTTTATTGTAGGTAATGAAATTAAGTTATAGTTGTTCTCAATGTGTGTGTATTTTTTTGATATTTATTTTCATTTGTACATTTCTAATATAGCGTTTGTTTGTTTGTTTTAGTGTTTGATCCAGTACATCCACTGCCATATCTATATCAGTTCGTAATATCTGTCAAAATTTACTGCTTCGTCTCATTTGTGTTTTTTCTACTATACGTGACACAGATTATTTTGCGCCTGTCATCGCAAAATGAGGCCATTAAATAAAAAAAAACCTTGGCAATCAAAACACATAATTTTTGGTTAAAAATTATAATTTTAGGAGAACTACCACACACCAGTAAGCATAGTCTACCCCCTGGCTACAGAGCGCCTCCTAAACCCACTTTATGGCTACACGGCACTCGTGCC
The DNA here is from genome assembly GCA_021202915.1 of Heliconius himera. Lineage (NCBI taxonomy): Eukaryota > Metazoa > Arthropoda > Insecta > Lepidoptera > Nymphalidae > Heliconius > Heliconius himera. The sequence goes on from JAJHJA010000427.1 coordinate 738,087, forward strand.
CGCTTGAAAAGTCGCCACAGTTTTATAAAGTCTACCACAGCTCTAGATTGTGACCCGAGTCATGCTAGGGAACGACTATGGCAAACAAACCACCTCCAAAAAGTGCTCATTCGCACGTCACAACTCGCAGTTGCCACTTGCCAACCTGCGACTGTAGCGCCGTTCACCTGTTTGTATGATGAAAATATAATCTGAATTTTCCAAGCGTTGACACGAATAAGCTTGAACCTGTCAAAATCAAATGACAATTGAATTTGAAATGACAAAGTGTCAATTTTCAATTTAATTTATGTTTGCCGACATAAGCAAATTACAATATCTATAATTTTATATAAATTTCTAACATTTTTGAATGAATTCTTATGTCAAAAGTATGAAATTAATAAGGAAATATTTATTTCAAAACAGATCACGATTAAAAGATTGTTATCGTTGCAGATCTTCTGGAATATACAGAGCTCAAGAAAGTAACTTGCAGGTTAGTCAATTTTTTTTGGGCACACAGTTATTGTAAAAATATATGTACCTACTATTTTATAAATATATATATTATGTTCGAAGGATATCAATAATAATGCTAGCGATTCCAACAAGGAGCAAAGCGAAGTATGGCCTAGGAGAGTTGTGACAGGACTACAGCCTACAGGAGCTCTTCACGTTGGTAACTACTTCGCTGCCGTGCGCCGCTGCGTGCGACTCCAAGACCAAGGGGATGACCTCATGATGTTTGTAGCTGACCTTCATGCTTACACAACTCCACAAGTATATTTTACAACAAAATAGATTATTTCTAAAACATGTGTGACAATTTTTAAAGTGATATATTGATCTCTGTTTAGGATCCTGCTCAAATAGAAGAAAATACTTTAGATTTAGTAGCTTATTTATTGGCAAGTGGATTGAACCCTGACAAGAGTATACTATTTGTACAGTCAGCCATACCAAGACATGCAGAATTGTGTTGGCTGCTGGCTTGTCTCGCCACACATGCTCGTCTGGCTCATTTGCCACAATATAAAGAAAAGTCCGTTAAAATGAAGGAAGTTCCTATTGGATTACTACTTTATCCTGTACTACAGGTATTTTCAACATTTTCTTTTAGTGCTACATTCTCAATTAGAGTCCATCTTGGACTGAATGGTAAGCATAGATAACTCAGTTGTGAGACACTCCATTATCCATGGTCTGCTCAAATTTAAAATAATATCTGTAGCATAGTGTAACTCAACTTCTCATGCTATATTGCTACAGTGGCATAATAAAATTATTACTTCACCAAGTGGTAATTGAACCCATTAATATTCCATTTACAGTAACATTCTTTTCCTTTGTGGCATAAATATATTACTAGTTTTTAATAAATATGATCTTATTTTCATATCCAGAGTGTTGATTTTTTTTTTATATTTACACTTTGTCTTGCATATCATACCCTGGTATGCATGCTTAAGGGTGGAACTCTGTTATGCTCATATTTGTTATGGTGCAAAACATCATGCTCCTGTTTATTTTACCTAAGCAGATAAGTAAAAATAATTTAAATTTAATCATACCCTCAAGTGTCCTTTTACCCCATCCAGGCTGCAGATGTGTTGGTGTATCGAGGTACACATGTCCCTGTTGGGATAGATCAGCTACAACATCTTCAGGTGGCCTCACAGCTTGTGAAAACTTTCCACCACCGGTTTGGTCGACTCTTTCCAACTCCAAAACCTATATTACCAGGTTCAATATTTATAGTAGTTCTTAAATTGAAAAAAAGTTCTAAATTATGTTTTATTTACAGAAATAATATTATAAAAATATTAAATAAATAAATAAGAGTTATTATATAATGTAAATGCTATATTTGTTTCTTGCCATCTCCTATAACTAAACTAGAACTTGTCTTATCATGAAGCCATTATTTTCATACTGTTATGAACAGAAACTTAATATTTTAGTTCCTTATATTACCAGATACTCATTTCCTGTTGTTTAATAGAATCAATTTTTATGTTGTAAAAACAAATAACAGAGGATGGCAGCGATCGCGTGCGGAGTTTGCGTGATCCAACAAAAAAGATGTCAAAGTCTGATACTGATTCAAAATCGCGGATTTTACTGAGCGACTCCGACGACGACATCACATTAAAGATTCGAAAAGCTGTTACGGATTTCACCCCACAGGTGTGTATTTTATTATACAGCGTGAAATCTATATCTAATATAAAGTCATTTGATTTAACGAAATTCCTAATCTCTATATATGTATAATACACATGTATATATATAACATTGCATATGTGTTGAATATTTCAAGAAATCGAATTTTTCAATCTTTCGTAAACTTTTGCTTATAACTTAAAAATATATGTAAAACTATATATATATAGCTACTAAGACAGTCAGCCTCACTTAAGATCTTTGTAGTGTATACTATGCTATTTGTCAGTTTAATTGCTAATTATCTACTGCATAAGCTCCTGGGGTAGTGCTTTAAAATCTCATTTGGTTCAGCTCAAAGAGCTCAAAGACCAGTGCTCAAGGTGATGCTAAAGAAACCTTTCTTTTACCAAACCTTTAAGCTCTATCAGGAAAGTAACGTCCTTACTGTACGTCAATTATTTCTCTCAAAAATGGCACTGAAAGCACATAAAAGGATAGCGTCCTCAGAAGAGTATAATACTCTGATTAATCGTAGAAACTTTAACATTCCACTGCCTATTATAAAATCTTGTTTCGCTGGACGTTTCAGTCCTTACATAGAATTATTTATTTACAATAAAATTGCTAGTGCTTGTGATAATAAGCTTTGCTCGATCAAAAAAGCTAAAACTAAAATTTCGCCTTGGTTCACTTCTTTAGACTATAATAACACTGAACATATTTTATCACATATACAATAGTACCTAGAGTTACGTGGTGTGGTGGTCGCTGCTCGCTATAGAACGGACGTATTTTTTGCAATATCCAGCAATACTGGTTGTTGTTTTAAGAAACCGGTTTCCATGCTAGTCGCGTACATTTCGCACTATCGAATATGCCGGTGGACAGTGTAAACAATACCATGACTTATTTCTAGTATGACTAATGTTGCAATTAGCATGTCATCCGTGCAAAATAGTATGGAGAACAGAAATGAAGTAGATAACATTAAGGAAATTGAAGTGAAATTTCAAACTGTGGAGAGTGGAGAAGATACTCTCGCGTATAGGAAAAAATGCTAAAAGGTGGAAAAGCTACTTCCAGGAGTCGCTGAATACTCAGCACCCATGCAGTCTTCATCACGACCCACCCCCTAACCTCGGACTTATTGCCCCGATAACCCTTGACGAAACTCGTAATTGCCTTCGACGCATGAAGAACGGAAAAGCGGTGGGACCTGACGACATTCCGATCGAAGCGTGGAAATCGTTGGGCTCCCTTGGTGTGCTCATGCTTACTGTCCTTTTTAACCATATCTTGAACACTGGAAAGATGCCACACCAGTGGCGGCTTAGCTTTATTACCCCTATTTACAAGGGGAGGGGCAGTGTTCAAGATTGTGGTAGTTATAGGGGCATTAAGCTTATGAGCCATACCATGAAGCTCTTCGAGCGCATGATCGACCTCAGGCTCCGCGGCGAGTGTACTATCTCTGAGTCTCAATATGGATTTCAGCCAGGATCGGGCACTATGGACGCCGTTTTCGCCATCAGGAATTGAAGGGACATTGATGGAGGCATACAGGGAAAAAAGGAGAGCTCTGCATGTGGCCTTTTTAGATCTGCAGAAGGCCTTTGACTGTGTGCCTCGTCAGTGTATCTGGTGGGCATTGCGATCCAAAGGGATCCCTGAAGCCTATATTGAGATTATCAGAGACATGTACCAGGATTCCGCTTCTATGGTTAGGACTGCTGTTGGCGACACTAAACTCTTCCCGATTACAGTAGGGGTTCACCAGGGCTCGGCTCTTAGTCCCTTCTTATTCAATGTGGTGCTCGATACTGTCTCGCTCACATCCAAGACCAGCCTCCATGGCTGATAATGTATGCCGATGACATAGCACTCATTGACGAGAACCGACTGATGCTGGAGCGTAAAGTGAACCTGTGGAAGGGTACGCTTGAGAACGGCGGTCTTAAACTAAATGTGTCGAAGACCGAGTACATGGCCTGCGGGAGCCCGGACTCGAGCACTATCCGTATAGGTCCTGAACCAGCCGTTAAGTTGGAAAAGTTCAGGTACCTTGGATCCGTTATGCACGAGTCTGGAGGCATCGATCACGATGTCTATAGCCGGATAAACGCTGCTTGGTCCAAATGGCGGGAGGTCACTGGTGTGGTCTGCGATCGCAGGATACAGCCCAAACTTAAGGGTCTGATATACAAGAGCATCATCCGACCGGTTCTTTTATACGGCAGCGAATGTTGGCCAGCACTATCTCGGCACACTCAAGAGCTTCACGTCACGGAAATGAAGATGCTGAGGTGGATGTGCGGCGTAACGCGGTCTGACCGCATACGCAACACATTCATTCGAGGTAGTCTTGAAGTCCGTGACGTAGCGGATAAGCTCCAAGAGCGACGCCTGAGATGGTTTGGTCACGTTACGCGCCGGCCTAGGAACTTTGTCGGATGCAAGTGCCTTGCTATGTCAGTCCCTGGAGTGAGTCCTCTCGGACGCCCAAGGAAGCGCTGGTTGGATGTCGTCAAGCAGGACATGAGAGCCAATGGTCTAACCACCGAAGACGCTAAAGACCGTGCAAAGTGGAGTAGGTTAAGTAAGAAGGCAGACCCTGGCAAAAGCCGGGACTAATGCCAGGAAGAAGAAGAAGATCTATGGATAATTTATTATGGAGGAATTTTTGTAAGCTTAATATTTTTCAGTGGAACGCGCAAAGTCTAAAAACAAAATTATTTAAAAAAAATAAAATAAATAATTGATTTTGATGTATTGTTGAATCGTGAAAAAGTTCACATTGCAGTGATTAGTGAAACTTGGTTAATAATATAAGGATTTCTCATTATAATATTTATCGTCAAGATAGATCTAATGGTTATGGAGGTGCTGCCATTGTTTCTCACCATTCAGTTCGAACGGAGGTTTGCCATACTTTTTCGAATAATTCAGTCATCAATGTTTACATGTTAAAATTCATAACTGCTGCATATTGACACTATTTATGCCATTTATTGCCCACGTGCGGATGGCACACACCACACAAAGGGATTGGAAGAATTTATTTTTGCGTATGACATTGAGGTTCTTAATATTAGGAATTTTAATGGCCATCATCATAGCGGCTCAAATAAGACAGATATGCGTTCCTGAGATAAAAGCTCTTTGACAGACAGACAGACAGATAACAGGGTGATCTTATAACATTCCATTTTTCCTTAAAAGGTACGGAACCCTAAAAATAGCATTGACAAAAATTATATGATAAATAATTTAAATTATAAATAAATAATCCTTACATATGAAATTGGTGTTTGAGATGGGAGGAACAAAAAGTCGAATATTCTTAATATAATATATTTATTTAATCAAAGTATGAACCATTATCATCTATGAACTTTTGCTAGCTTAAAGTTTCTTTACTAAAAAACCCATTCGGAGTAGTTTTTTTGCCCTCGCAAGAAGTTATTCAAAATCCGAAAATTGTAATTTGTTGGAGCAATGTTCGGGGAGTTCAGTGGATGTGTGGATGACTCAGTATCAAATATCATATCACACACATTTATTTAACATATGCATATATACTTGCCTATATATATATAATTGTTAATTTTAATTAGTAATGTAATGTTAGGTAAGTTATGTGTCAATCTATATATATTATTTTATTTTATATTGCCTATATATATAGGCAATATAAAATAAAATAATATATATAGATTGACACATAACTTACCTAACATTACATTACTAATTAAAATTAACAATTAACACTGCTCGCGCGAGCGCCTCCTTGGATATATGCACCAGTCGCGATTCTTATTCCGACGCGAAAACCTAGATACTTTGTTTAAGCTCCTTCTTTTATGAATAACGTGAAAAATCACCATATTTTATATCTTCCCTTTTCCCTTCGCGCCTTCTTTTTTTCTTCTTGTGTATGTGGACTCTCACTTCTTACGACTATATATATAACAAGAGGGCGCGCGCGGCTTCGCCCGCTTATTAGGAGTGAATTCTAAAAAAACCACAAAACACGTTCAATAAAATATTTTTAACAGTCTGAACTTAAATTTTTATAAAAATCGGTGGCGATTTAAAGATTTTTCCATATGAACTTTCAACCCCTTATTTGAACCCTTAGGGGGTGAATTCTTAAAAACCATGAAACACGTGTTCAATTAAATATTTTTAAGAGTCTGGATTTAAAATTTTATAAGAATCGGTGCCAATTTAAAAAAAAATCCATACAAACTTTCAACCCCAATTTCGTCCCTTTAGGGTTAAAATTTTTCAAAATCCCTTCTTAGTGGATGTCCAAAATATGAAAATAAACATCTGCCCAAATTTCACGTTTCTACGCACAGCGGTTACGGCTCTGCGTGCGTCTTACCTCAGTCAGTCAGCACAAGTCCTTTTATATATATAGATTAAAAAACTTAAGATGTCTTAGACATTCAGATTGAAGCTATTCTAATTTAGGAGCCGTCTGCTGTGCAGTGTGTGGTCGCGTATCGTGTGTTATCGTGAAGCATCAGTGGCGTAGAACGATTGGCCTGCCTCGGTTGTTTAGCAGCTAGCTTTTCTATCATGGTTTGCAATTGCTGACAATAGACTTCTGCCGTTATTGTGTGGCCAGAGTTGAGAAAACTAAGTTCTTGCTCCATCCATGCTTCGACCATGATTTTGTTCGCACATTGTTATCGTAAGTTTAAAAACTGGTTCGGAATTGTTACGTTTACACAAAGAATCGCAAAGAATGGAAACACGTTGCATTAGGTTTCTCTTAGTGAGATCATGTGGTACCCAAATGTCAAGGTTTTTCTCCTACCCAGAGTTTCGTAAATGACATAAAATTGTTATATGATCAACATCCAGTTCTTCAGCATTGTCGTAGCTACTAATATGTCGATCTTGCACCATTTTCTCAAAGATGGCACTGCTTTTATCTGTGACAGAGCGTCCATAGCGAACCTTATCTTTCACACTAAAATTTCCAGACTTGAAACGCTTGAACCACATTTGTGCTACTTTAATTGATACCGCATTAGGTCGGTAAACCGCACAAATTTTGTTCGCGGTGTTCGTCGCATTTTTACCTTTCTTGTAATAAAACTTTAAAATGTACCGAATTTCTTCGTTACATACGTTCATTTTGCTTGCTTTAAAAACAATTGAAAAATGGCGGGAACTAGTTTTTTTTTCTTGCTGCTCCCGTAAAAGGAGCGCAGACGCTTACACTCTGTGTATCTTCCTTGTACAGATACCAATCCGTTACGATTTTATTATAAATATTGATTATGCCATATTTGTACAAACGAATTTTGATGTTTCACATTTGGCCGGCTGCCCGTGATGGCTGTCAATTTTTTTTTAACAAACATTTCATAACTCCATAAACGCGCAGGTTCTCTACGAGTATTTGGGTAGCCCATAAGAAAGTCTAAATAATAAATATTTTTTTCAGGTGACCTTTGATCCGGAGACGCGGCCCGGTGTTTCCAATTTGATCACGCTGCACTGCCTGGCGGCAGACATGTTGCCAGAGGAGGCAGTGCAGGAGGCGGAAGGGCTCAGCACGGCGCAGTACAAACGCGTGGTGGCGGCGGCGTTGTGCGCCGCGCTGGGCCCACTGCGGGAGCGCGCGCTCTGCCTACGCCAGCGCCCCGCCCTGCTGCGCGACGTGCTGCGCCACGGCGCCGCAGTAGCGCGCGCGCGCGCCGACCGCGTGCACGCCGACGTGTGCGCGCGCCTGCGCCTCGCGCACTCCACCCCGCGCGCGCGCCGCCACGAGCTGCGCTTGTGAGCGACTTACTAGAACCACTACAAGAATGTAAATAAATATTATTTACAAGACTATGTATACTATATATACAATACATATAAACTGGCACATTGTAACTTTCTTCCGTGTATTAAAAATTATTTATGTACGCAACTTATATTAGGCGGAGTATATATATATGTATGTATATAGTAGTGATGGATTTGTAAATAAAACAACATTAGTTATGACAAGTAATTATTCGGTCTAGAGGCGGTGGTGGTGGTGCTGCATGGCGAGCGCGTGGTCGGGCGGCGGCGGCGGCGGGGGCGGCGCGGTGCGCTCGCGCAGCAGCGCCACGAGGTCGCGCAGCAGCTCCACGGCCTGCGAGACGGCCTCGGCCTGCTTCTCGGCGGCGAGCGCGCTGCGCATGGCGGCCTCGGCCAGCAGCTCCTCGGTGGCGAGGCGCGCGCCCTCCGCGCCGCCCCCGCCCGCCCCCGAGCCCTCCGAGTACATGTCCTCGTCCAGCGCCGGCTTGCGCTCCTCGTCGGAGTGGCTGCAGCCGCCCGCACCCACTGCAAACATCGTATGAGAGAATAGGCTAGGATACCAACTGGACTAGTGTAACAAGACGCAATATGTAAACTGTAATTTATCAATATTATTTACTGGTCACCATCTAACAACAATAGTGATTGATGTAAAAAAAATATGTTGTATCATAAAAAGACCGATCAAATGCTAGTCCGACCGCATACCGAGGGTTCCGTACCAATTTCATGATTGTATATAACAAATCTTGCCAATGTATGTTGATGTATGAAATTTATCTACAATTATAAGTAGATTTGTTTCTCACTTCTTTTTTTTTCACTCAAAATTTCAATTTTTGGTTATTTTTCTTTATTTATCCTGCAAGTTCTCACTTCTTGCCAAATTTCAAAAGTGTAGGTTCAAGGAAAGTACCCTTTAAGTTTTGATTATGCGGCGAAATTAATACAAAATGCAGCAAAATCATTGCATAATCATTCATATTTTTTGATTACGTTCAATTATAAACTTAATTTTTTCTCAAAGGGACCATAAATATGAATGTTTTATATTAATTTCAGATTGCTACATCTACGAAATTTTGATATAAATTCTGTTGAAATACGGTACTGTTTTTTCCTCTTGAGGTATGGAACCCTAAAAATATAAAACTTATCTGTTCACTACAGAAATATATCATATTTGAAATGTTAATTTATGATCATTATATCTAATAAATACTGAAATATAAAATTATAAAATGAACTGTTATTTATTTTTAATTTCAATGTTGAATCTATAATATTTAATTACACAGCCCTATAGGCCACTCTCTATACAAGTACATATTACTTACTACTAATTAGAATTGTAAGTGGAAAAACAATAATCATCGCAGTCCACAGAGATGTTTATTAAAAATATATGTATTTCAATAAAAATATCGTTCCCATTACCTATGACTCGATTTCGTGAATAAGGTGTGTGCGGCGTTATCGCTTTGATAGGTTTGCGTCTGTGAGCGTCATTCTAGACAATTGGCGTTTTATTTAATAACAATAATTTTATTAATAATAATCATTTAAAGTGGTGATGACAAAAACACTTAGTATATATTATATTTGCCAATTATTGTGATGCAACATTCTATTATACAAATGTTGATATTCTCATTTTTATCAAACAGCAGTAAACTTACTTTAAAGGAAATAAACTAAGCATTTCTTTTATCTTTTCAGTTATATTAACTCAATAGTTTCCAAATATAAATATTTAAATTTATTTACATAAGTTAATTGTATATAATAATAGTTTATGTATAATTGTTCCTTACATTCAGTTGTCTTGTTGTTAAATAAGTTCTGAATCCGCTCTTCAAAACTAGATAAATCACCCAAAGCTCCCCCGGCTGCAGCCTTTTTACGTGCCTTATATTTCAGATCCGCCCATAACTGGAAACATGAAAGTAATTTGTTTAGGTTATAGTAAAAAAAACTGAAAGTAGCTTCACGCTGTATCCCTAGTGGGTAGTCAAAGAGAACAGAGTGCCGAATGTTATGGTCTCTGCATTTTCATATACGTCTTTAAGTTTTGGGGAGTCCTCATACTTTTTATGTGACCTTCCTCCAGTATCTTTGATACTGTATTTACAAAATTCAACCGTGGTCTTCCTCTACTTCTTTTACCATTCACTTTTCCGTCATAAATATTTTTCGCCATTCTTTCATCACTCATTCGTTCAACATGCCCAAACCAGCTGAGCATGCACTTCTTCATTCTCACCGTGACATCCTTGTTAGCACCTGCCATTCTATGTATATCTTCATTGTGTTTTCGATCAGCTAAGTTGACTTGGCATATCGTACGAAGAGATCACATCTCCACAGCATTCATTTGTTTTCATTCTTCTTCTGTAATACCCACTTTTCACTGCCTTATAACAGTGTTGGTACCAACACTACATCGTGTACGGCCAAATATGTTCCGCCGTCATAAATGTAGCTAAGGCTCCGTTAACCCATCCATCCATCTCGTATCTTCCATCTACTAAATACTTCGCAAGTATACCATGTCATTCACTTGTTCCAATATCTTACCATTTATACTGATCTTGCATTCCGTCTTTTCTTCATTTCTTTCAAATAGGTTATAAGTGGTTAAGCTAATTTTAACATAATTTTTGTCTTTCAGTATATTTACCCGGCACCATTTATCGGGCGACTTGCGTGCTCCTCCGGAATCGTCTGCCGCCGCGTTGAGTCGTTCAGCCAAGAGTCTCCACAATTTGCACGCGCTGAATCTTGAATATATTGATTGTTTTCCAGCTGCGAAGTCGCGGTGCTCTTCCATAAACGACAACAAAATATTTAGTTGCTCCGAGCTCACTCTGCATCTAGTCAAAACGCCGCTCATCTCTACAATTCATGCCTCGTATTCGTTGTCCGTTATTAAACAATGGCAAATATCAATTATTTTTGCAACGTTTATTTCATTGTGAAATATTAAAATAGTTAGGTTGTCCAGAAGAAAATATTTAATAAAATATTGAAATAAATGCAGTTTTATTTTGATTTTAATGGTAAATACTAAATGTCAAAATATCATGAGTCATGTCAACTTGAATGTTGACAGCTGACAGTCATACACTGGCTGTAGATTATAGACGACGCCGTAGTGCGTAGTACCGTAGTTTATAGCTTGGCATATGTTGATAGGTGGAACTAAATACTTTATAGTAATGGCAGCACTATTTAGCTGTCAAGAATGGTACTTATTGTGTCAACTACGATCAATATCAAAAAATACATTATGAAAAATAGAAATTTATCACAGAAATTGAGAAATATATCACATATTAGAGAAGTGAACTATGTCACTCGTTATACAAACTTATTAAACCCTGGCCGTCAATCAATATTAATGGGTTAAATAAAATGTATGTAAAGGCAAAAAGTACATAATTAACATATAAAATAAAATATGTGTTTGTTCTTCTTTCTTTTATTTAAAGTACCTATAATAAATTATAAAATCACAATAGAAAGAAAATCATAATTAAAATGTTCATCACTTGTCTCATTTTTAATAAACATATTTCGAGTTAAGATAAATAATATATTTCAAAATAATAACAAGTATCATGTCTGTTTTTGTCGCACTATATGGTGTTGCCGTATACATTGCAGTGGCGGCCTCAATTGTTTCATACTCTGTTTTACCAAACAGTACGCGCAAGGACAGTAGGTGCCGTACCGTATTGTATGTTATTGTAGTTTAATATTTTTGCTATTAATAATAATAAATATTTCCATTTCATATTTATTTTACGTTTTGTAAAATAAATTATGTCTATACGACTACCTAAATCGTTAACGTAGAAAATATTCATAGGCTACCTAAATTCGTTGGTATTTTCCTAGGTTAAGTAGTTTTATCAATTTACACACTTTTTAATCTTGGCTCGAAGATAGGTTTATCCTAAATATTTTGGTATTTGAATTATCGATAAAATATTTATTATTTGCTTACTAGTTTCCATAGTAACTTTGAAATCTCTTAGACTTCAATGTATGACAACTTTACTTTTATTTTGGAGTATCACAAATTTCTTAAATAGATATATGTCTATGATATACAAGAAAAGTACGTATTTTTAACCGTAGAAGTTACATACAGCGTATTTTAAGTACATTGATTGTATGTTGCAAAATTACAAACATGGTAAAAACATATCGTATATAAACTAAGTCACATTTCTTTCGAATTTGACGTCCTAGTAAACTGGGAAATAAAAATGAATCGTTATGTGGTTCTACAACAACTAGGCGACGGCACGTACGGATCAGTCACATTGGCACAGCGACGAGACACCGGGGAGAAGGTCGCTATAAAGCGAATGAAAAGAAAATATTATTCCTGGGATGAAGCTATGAATCTTCGCGAGGTCAAATCTCTTAAAAAACTAAACCACGCTAATATTGTTAAATTACGTGAAGTTATTCGTGAAAATGATACACTATATTTTGTTTTTGAATATATGCGAGGTAATCTTTACCAGTTGATACGTGACGCCGAGCGACCGTTCCCAGAGCCGGTCCTCCGCAATATTTTATATCAAGTACTCCAAGGCCTCGCACACATGCACCGTCACGGGTTCTTCCACCGTGATCTCAAGCCGGAGAACTTACTGTGCGCAGGTCCTGAACTAGTGAAGATAGCGGACTTGGGCCTGGCTCGCGAGGTACGGTCGCGGCCGCCTTACACCGACTACGTCTCCACGAGGTGGTACCGCGCGCCGGAGGTCCTGCTCCACGACACTCACTACGGGGCTCCCATTGATCTATGGGCACTCGGCTGCATCATGGCGGAGCTGTACACTGGCCGGCCGCTGTTCCCTGGAAACTCAGAGATCGACCAGCTGTACAAGATCAGCGCGGTGCTGGGCACGCCGTCGCGCGAGGAGTGGCCGGACGGGCATGCGCTGGCGGACGCGTTACGGTTCCGCTTCCCGGCGTGCGCGGGCGTGCCGCTGGCGCGCGTGCTGCCGGCCGCCTCGCCCGCCGCGCTGGCGCTGCTGGCCGCGCTGCTGCGCTACCCACCGCGCGACCGGCCCTCCGCCCCGCAGGCGCTCAGGTGCCACTACTCGCCATAAGCGTTATATATTCTCATTATATTTTTATGGTACATTAATATTAAAATAATATAAATTAATCTTTCAGGTTTCCATATTTTGCTGTCGGGGCGGCACTCGTGGTCCCTCCTACGGTACCGAGGCAGAGACGGTGAGTGTATTGAATCAGCGTTATTACACATATCTAGAAATTTTACTAAACTATAATTAACAGTTTTGTCTGCGGTAAAGGAGCGGCGTTCGCGTAGAGCTTGAAAACGCACCACCTCCAACAATAGCTGCTACAGTGCCGGTCCTGCCGATTGCCGTCGCCACTCCGATGCGTGACCGTTTTGCAGACATACTAGGGTATTTTTTTCTATAAATCCATACCTATATTATAAATTCAAAGTAACTTTAATATGTTTAATTTAAATTAATGGGTGATTTATACTTATTTATTATATCAGTAGAAATCGTTTCTGTATATTGAAAATATTTTAAAAAAATTAGCCAGGGTGTTAAAGGATAACTAACAGTTTGTCTGTTTATGTGATTATGTATGACGTAGAAAGTACACAATAAATTTAAGCAACTTTTACATACAAAAATTGCAAGTAACTCAGAGTAGGGTTGTAGTTTATATTTCATTGTAATCGCTTCAATCTATCAAAAGATATATGTATTTAAGTTTTGAAGAAGTTTATATTTGAGATAGTAGAAATCGATACAAGTAACGCTATCTATTGACACCAAATAGTAGGTACTAACGAATCTTGATAACGCATAAAACATAATATGGAGTTAAATGTCGACTGTTAATCGTAATAAACTACAGTAGAAACTCGATTAACCGGACTAATTGTTGTTGGTAGGCATTCGGAAAATCGAAAATCCGGATAATCCAAAGTATGGAAAATCGGGTAATCGGGTATTTAGAATATGTATGTATGCACATACGTAGTGATATAAACTTAATTAAAACAACTAATACATAAAGCGAAAATCAATGTTTACTAAGATATCTTAAGATGTACGACGATGGGACGCGGCGCGGGCGGGGTGGTGCCAGATTCGACACGTTCATGTTTGCATTGATACCACTTATAGGTACATTTAATACAGTTGGTCTGTAGTCCGGATAATCGCGAATCTGTATAACTGAGGGCCGGATAATAGAGTTTCTACTGTATTGGGCTTGTTTATTTCCTTTTTAGTTCTATGCAGTCGGGGTTTTTGTTTTTATAAATAGTTTTATATTTTTCACTTTTTTGGTAGGATTTGTTATGGTAATGATAATCATGTTATACCTTTTTAAAATCCTCGTATTAAGCTCTTGAATTTGATACCTATATTGTGGTATTCGAAACGAACATTTTTTTTCACTATGTTCAATTTCGTCCCACAGCCGCCATGATTATTATTTTTTTGCGTCAATCTATCTAAAAACACTTGGGCTGCTAATACAAATCTAATAATACCTCAATTATGTAAATCCGTTCAGCTGTTCTGGAGATATGCGATAATAAAGAATATTACAAAAATACATACATAGTAGATACGCGCGAAAAAATTATAATTAATTGCATAGACAATATTGTTTTATAATATCATAATTGTTGATTTTTTTTCTCCTAGTGTATATTTATTATGTATATTTGAGTTTTGGTGTATTTATTATTCAGTTTTTATGTTCCGTTTAATCACAGTCAATATTTATTATTATTTTTAACTTTCTTGTGATTTTTGTTACATACTATGTAGTGTGTATATACGAAGTAGCTTTATTAGTTTTGTCTTTCTTATTATAGTTTTTTTGTTGTTTGTGTAAGTAGTCTGAGGTTGCAAAATTATTTTTTTGTATGTAATCTCCTACCGCTTTATAATATTGTTTTTTTTGTTACTGCTAGTGATGAAGGGTGAATAATGTGATCATTGCACATTTTATTGTATATTTTTAGTTGATACATTTATATTATTTATATATTATATAAATTAGTATTTATATTACTTTTTTTATTTATTTATTATATTATAATAGTAAATGTAATATGTATGTTAATAATACTTCGTCTAACTCAAACGACGATTCATTTTATTCTTTATCATCCTCATCTGGGGTCTTGTGTTTGCTTGACGTTTTCAAGGAAATATTTTTAAGATTGCTTATTTTGATAACATAGGGGGGGAGGGGGGGGGGTTGTGTTTGTTGTCAATAATTGCAAAAAAACTGCTTACGTAATACTTGAACGGTCCCAAAGTTTTAAGTAAATCGGTTCAGTACTTTCGGAGATTAACGTGATCATATATAAAGACAGACAAGAAAAAAAAATAAAAAATGCTTTCTATTATTTTTACTTTTTAGGTGTCCTTCCATCCATTTCAGTCAAAATTACGAAATGTACTGACAAAATATTTTTATTGCTTATTACATATACCTAGAGATAGAGATTACATTACGCGTTAGTTTTAATACTTTTACATATTTATTTTACGTTGATAATATATCTGATTTTGTTAGGTTTTTTTTAATTCATATTTTCTTTGGTTACGTTTACTTATTATGTTTGTTCATTTTAATTAGTTAGATATTTCTTCTAATTTTAAGAATTTCCTGTAGTTACTTTTACTTATTTTGTTTGTTCATTTCAATTACTCAGATATGTTTTCTAATAATACGATTTTTCTCTACTTATTATTTTTTTACGGCTTCTTTAGGATTATTTAGGATTATATTTTCTTACTAATCCTATTGAAAACTGAAAATAATTTCATAAATATTCGTATAGTTCAAGCCGGCGAAGCCGCTCAGGTCTGCTAGTAATTTATTAAATAGTATAAATACAAGCTGTCGTGACGCGGGGGCACAAGCGTGCGATTGAAAACGTGACGGTTGTGATGGCACTCGGGGTAATTAAATACTCAATATTTTTATTTTCCTCCCTCTGGTAACGACAAACGAGGCAAAGCGTGGCGTTGAGCTCCGCCACTCAACACGCAATGTTTCAAGAATTCTTTATCTTATAAAGAAACGGAGCTTTTTAGCATTATAAGTTCGCAGGTTCCTTCTGCCTATATGCGGGACGCAGCGTGAAGTTAAAAAAAACTTAACCTAAAGCATTAATTAAAAAAGCGTTAACCTAGCTGGATTCTGACCCACGCCTCTTGGAAGGACTTCTTAATATGTACGAAACATGTCCACACTCAGGGGCGAGGTGGTGCACTCGGCGCGGCGCTCGCGGGCGGGCGGCGGCGCGCGCGGGCGCAGCGTGCTGGCGCCCCTGCAGGCTGAGCGCGCGCCCCCCGCGCCGCCGGGCGCCGCCGCCGCCTACCTGGGCGCCGCGCGCTACGTGGCCGGCGCCAGGATCGACACCACACTCTTCCACCCGCTGACGCTGCACTCTCACCAAGGTTTATAACTTAACGTGTGGATCACATCTTTCCTTGTATTAGTTATTTTTCTCAGTAGTAGTAATTAGGTGAATTCCTACCCATTTATCTGTTAATATCACTTTGGGATTTGTTTCAGAGGCGACAGCTGTGGGGAGTGGGGTCGCGAGAGTGGATTGGGCGGCCAAATATCTACGCTAATTACATAAAGTAATCTATGTTTTTTATAGTAGGCATTATGAGTACTCAAATGAAACGCTACTCACATTGAAGGCCACAATAGTTAAGTACAATCATTTGAGAACTAAACATAAAAATATTAAATTAAGAGAAAGTTATTAAATGTGGCCACTCGTGGCACAGGGACACAAAGTGTGACTGTAAAATAGATTGGTTATGGGTTCGATCCCCACTTGAGGAAATTAAATATTTATTTACATGTATATTTCCATTTCTTCGCTCTGATATCGAAGCAAAGCGCGGCGTTGAGTTCCACCACTCAACGCCTCCAGAACTCGGCGGAAAGTGGGAAATGGAGTGTCTTAACACCTGCCTGCCCCGCTGTGTGCTGGATGGGTGTGTGCGTGAAGCTGATTTATTTATTAAATATCTATGAAATTAATTTTTGTGTCTGAACTGTAATTAAAAATATATTCAAGGCAATAAACATCATCTTTAATACAAAACGCATCCAGACTTAATTTTTTTACCAATTCTTATTCCTTAAATTATTATTGTTCAGTTACAACTTATACATTTCATAAGCAAAAACAATATTTTCAGGTAGCCTATGTTAAAATATGCAAGGCTAGTGAGTGTTAATTGTTACATAATAGGGCATTAAGCTTTATTAATTTTTTAATGACAATAATAAAATAAATTGAGGCCAATCGTGGCGCAGCAGCACGCAGTGTGACTGTAAATTCGACTGGTTGTGGGTTTGATCCCCACTCGAGGAGATAAAATATTTACTTAAATTTATATTTCCATTTCTTTGCTCTGGTGTCGACGAGGTTAAGCGCGTCGAGGTTGAGTTCTGCCACTCAACACGCAATGCCTCCAGAATTCGGCGAAATGGAACGCATTGGGGAACGGAGTGTGTGCACTAGGTTCCCTCTGCCTACCCTGCTATGTGTGGGATACAGCGTGAAGCTGATAAAAAAAAATAAAAATAATAAAACAAGATATATATCAATATTGTTAAGTTTGATTAAATAAATAAAAATTTATCCTTCACATGCCTTAAAACATCAAAAGAATACTTTATTAAATCTTAAACACCATTGTAGAGTTGATATTTGTTGTTTAAGATAAAAATAGCTCATGCCAAGCACAACAATAAAATATTTACTATATAGAATGCTTAAAGTAAATATTTTTTGTTTTTAAATTTATAATGTTAAGAGTCACCAATATAAAAATGTTGGTGAATTTGTAAATAAATATGTATGTCATTATAAGTATTTAAAAGCATTCAATTTATAAAGTAAAAGGCATGTTTAATTATAAAATAAAAGGCAGTAAAAATAATAAAAGGCTGGTAAACAACTTTATCATTCTATATTATATTATTATGTACACATTTATCTTTATATAAAATCTGTGAGTTATCAACAAGGAGGGCAATGAAGATATTTACTCATACTTGAGGTAGGGTTTGGCTTCCGCTGGTGCTGTTGAGTGAGAGTGTGCAGAGTGTGCCGAGTGAGCAGAGTGTTGCCACGCATCCGGCGGCCAGCTGTACACTCGCGGAGCACCACTCTCCAGTAGCCCCCATCCTAGCAGCTGAGACCGCGCTCCACGCTCACGCTTAGGGGAGGCAGTGGAGATGTTAACTGACACTCCTTTAATTATATGATCTTGACCACAGAGGGATTGAGCCACGTCAGGGTCTAAAAACGTAACAAAGCTGAATGCGCGAAATGGTTTTGGTACAAAAACATCTGTCACCTGTCCAAATGCACCAAAGTATTCACGAAGATCTTCGGCCGTGAGGCTCTCAGTGCATCGACCCACAAACACCTTGCGGTGCGCCGCTGAGCCGCCGTCCTTACTGTTGGGAATGCGCACGTCGCACCAGCGCCCATCTATCATGTGCCTGCGTCCGAGTGCGCGTAGTTGTGCGTCGTAGTCTGCAAATTTAATAAAACCAAATCCTTTCGACAGGCCTGTCTTTGCGTCACGTTTCACTTGTACCATAAGAAGTTCCCCAAATGTGGCAAAATAATCACGAACGGCGTCCTCGCCCGTCTTCCAAGGCAGGCCGAGGACTATCAGGTCCGAGCAGCGCGGACGAGGCGTGGGCGCGGGCGCGTCGGCGCGCGGGAAGGCGCAGAAGTAGCGGTGCGCCGCCCAGCCCTCGGCGGGCGGCAGCACGCGCTCGTCGGCCAGCCGCAGGCCGCGCAGGCGCCCGCCCGCGCGGTACTTGAGGCCGCTGGCGCCCGCGAACTGCGCCGACACCGTGCTGAGCAGCAGCGAGCCGTCCTCCTCCGTGGGCAACTCTATAGGCTCCTCTTGCTCGCCCTCGCTCACCACCACGTACTCTATCGACATCGCGCTCACCAGACGACACCGACTGTCGTACACTTCATCTTCGTTTACATTATCGGCTTTACGAGGACAAAAGGCGTCCCGTAATTATATTTCTGTGGTTTTAATCTAAAATTAAAATATTTTATTTTTCTTCTAATATAAGTAGTTTTTGCATGACGTTTGACGTATGACGTGAACATGAAGTTTTACGGAGGCACAGACGCAGAACACAGACTATAAATATAGAGTAAGGCAGCAGAGGAAGATACATCACATGCCACAGATTATATTGGTATAGTAAAGCTAAAGTCATTTTGAAGCGTTTGACATTTTTTTTAGTAAAATATTAGGTTTAGTTCCTATTAGCCAGTCATGCTAATACATGCTACGGTTTATCGAAGAGGTTAACTGGGCAGCATTATCTGCGCAGGTCAATCATAAGCACAGAACACATATACCCAAAGGGAAGAATGTTCACTTCATACAAAAAAAGGGGGGACAAAACGACACTGCTGCCATCTATCGTGTGCCCACCAAAAACAATATTTAAAATTTACCGCCTCAGATATGGGCGAGAAATTCAAAATTTGTCTAATATTTGGATAATAAATCGATTTTTATTCAAAGCCAGAATGACTCACTCTTTCAAAATCAATTGGAAATATCATTATTTAATTTAAACAAAAATACTTCCAAATGATTTTGAGGGAGTGAATCATTTCTGGTATAATAATAATACAAGATAAATGCAGAAATAAAACGAATAAACATTTTATACTTTTTTTATTGCTTATAGACATTTGTTATAATTATATCTATACAAATAGTATTCTTGCAGATCAAATAAAATAGTGATAAAGACTATATTATTGCACATTGACAAACTGGCCCTTTTATGTTAGAAACAATAATTAACATTTATATAATTTAAATAAAAGTAAAATAATCGTAATTTATACATATATTTATTAACTTATAACATTGTAGGCAGTTATATTCTTGAAATTTGACCTGGACTACAAATAAAGAATGAACAAAATCATTGCTGTTTACTATTCTATTTTAATTAAATAAATATTATATAATATAAGTGTTGTGTTGTATTGTTGATTTTTTGATGATAATGATAGATATAATAGAGATAATGATAAAAATTATGAAGTTGTGTTGATCAAATTAAATCTAACATAATTATACTATTACTTATTTTTAATATATCTATATTCCTTTTTAACAATTTCTGATATTTTGAAAATTTTGAGAACAAAGTTTGCATTTATTGTCAAGGCCCTTTAATAAAAATCCACAGACATATTTACAGGTTAGGCAATTAAAACAAACCTTGACTAGACACTTGACTTAGAACATAGCAAGTTTCACTCCCATTGTCTGCTTGGTATTTGGACATATATGGTCCTGTTTAAATTTGGGGCCAAAAACAAAATTTCCATCACCAGTCTTTTTGGAAGAAATGTTCTAAATATTTCCATTTGGCCCTATAATGTAATAAATAACATTTTAATTAAAAAAATATTTTGTACAAGTTTTATTTAACTATTCAAGTCTTGTGTTTAAATTATTTTGTTCATCTTTAGATTTTCAGTTCTTTAAATTATTTGGATATTGTTTATTATTAATCCAATTTGAATTGATTTTAGCGGGCTCAAAATTAATCTTAATGTACACACATATTTCTTTGCTCTTATTCCCGACTACTAAGGAAGGGTTATGTTTTTCGCCCGTATCTTGTATGTATGTATGTAATATTCTTTATTGCCTCATATCTCCACAACCGCCGAACGGATTTACACAATTGAGGTATCATTAGATTTGTATTAGCAGCCCAAGTATTCTTAGATATAGTGACGTTAAAAAAACCAATCATGGCAGCTGTGGGATACCATTGGACGAAAATCTCGTTTCGAATACCATAATATGGGTATCAAATTCAAGAGCTCAATACGAGGATTTCAAAAAGGTATATCATGATTATCATTACTATAAATAATCCTCACAAAGAAGTGAAAAATAAAAAAATATTTGTAAAAACAAAAACCCCGACTGCATAAAACTAAAAAGAGAATGAACAAGCCCAATAGTTTATTAGGATTAACAGTCGGGACCTATAAGTAATTCTTCAATCAATAAAATCTTTACCAGTAACCCTACATAATTTAAAGAGGTGAGGCCCGTCGTGGCGCAGCGGCACAGAGTGTGACTGTAAAACCGACTGGTTGAAGGTTCGATCCCCACTCGAGGAGATGAAATATTTACTTAAATTTATATTTCCATTTCTTCGCTCTGGTGTCGAGGCTAAGCGCGGCGTTGAGTTCTGCCACTCAACACGCAATGCCTCCAGAATTCGGCAGAAAGTGGGGAACGGAGTGTCTTAACACTAGGTTCCCTCTGCCTACTCTGCTGTGTGCGGGATACAGCGTGAAGCTGATTAATTAATATCTTAATAACTATGTATGTTAAAAATATTCATGTAAAAAAATGTTATGCATATTTTTTAATATTTGAAAATTGATTTGTCCACCTAAGAAACAAAATGATAGGTTCTAGGAAAATATCACTATGAAATTGTTAACAAAACACAGTAAGTAAAATTTCAAAACATATAATAAAAAACTGATTTCTTCTTCATTTTCACCGTGACATCCTCGCTAGTACTTGCCATTCTATGTATCTCTTCATTGCGGATACCATCAGCTAAGCTGACTCCGCTTATCCTACGAAGAGATCACATCTCCACAACATTCATCTTTCATTCTTCTTCTGCAATACCCACGTTTCGCTGTCGTATAACAACGTCGGTACCAACACTGCATTGTGTACGGCCAAACGCGCAGCTGTGATAACGTTTCGCCGTCTCATCAATGCAGCTAAGGATCCGTTAACCATGTTACCGGCAGCAATACGCCTTTCCACATCTATATCGTTGAGTTCCGTCACTCAACATGCCATACATCCAGAATTCAGTGGAAAGTGAGGAAAGGAGTGTCTTAGCGCTATGTTTCCTCTGCCTACCCTGCTGTGGGATACATCGTGAAACTGATTTGAGTTTTATATATTTTAATAATAAATAATAATTCAATCCTTCGAGTCGAAATCGAGTAGAGATCGAACCTATAACTTACTCCACTTATTTCAAATTAACATCAACTGAATTACGTGAAACACTATGTACATTGCGATAGGTCCATGGTCTACTTGAAGACTCCAATCACCCGGTTGATATTTTGATGTCGTCAAACGAAATTATATCTAATAATTATTTACGGCAATTATTTAAGGTTTTGCCTTTTTTTGTTAAATTGAGCACCGATGCTAGACCTATGCATTGCATATAATGGGCCGAAGCGACAGGGTTACAGTTGTATCGAGTTCATTTTTGAATTGCCACTTAACTATCAAATTGCCCCCCAATGGGGCGTGGGCCGCACGTTGGGAAACAATGCTTTTGACCATTATAGACAACTTTTTATTTTGTAGCATTATATTTGCATAAGTTGAGACTAGGAAGTCCAGAGATCGCTTTAGAATTGAATATTTCAATTAACGTCAACAGATGTCACTGCAAATTGAATACGATCAATAATATTAATTTAATTTATTAACTTTGTATATTTATAATTATTAATATAAAATTACTAGTATTACTAAACACAGTATTAAAGATACTGGAGGAAGGTCACGTAAAAAGCATGAGGACCCCCCGAAGGGCATGTATGAAGAGGTTGATGACAGTGGACGAGGCGAAAGAGATATGTAGAGACCGTAGCGTTTGGCGCTCCGTTCTCTCTGACTACCCCGCAAAGGATAAAGCTTGAAGCTAAGTTAAGTTAGGTTAGTTAAGTTAAAATTATATTTACCACAAATAATTTCTTATATAGCTCATAAAAATATATATTTTTTTCGCAATCCGTTCTTCACTATTTGTGGTATTTCGAATAACTCTTCACTCTATGGTACTCTAGTCTATTATCTAACAATTATAAAATTTCAATTTAAAAATGTCTGTTGATGCCAAGCCCGGTCGACTTCCTAAGGGGCATGTGCGACATACCTACGGGGGATTGTAAATAAGTCCCGAAAAATAAATTATGATACTTAGTGCTGCTATATTAAAGTAAAACTACTATTTAGTAGTTTTTTTCAAAATATTTTCTTGAATGATTTACATGATGTTTTTGTGGTATATTTATTTAATATTTAATAAATAACTTTTATTTTTTTTAATTTATTTATAAAATTTCATGTATGCAAGGTACCATGATAAAATGTAACTCCGAAAAGAATAGAAGTTAATCTTAAATTATAATTAAAAAATGAAAACAAAAATTTGTAATGTAATTTAGTTATATAAAGTTTTCAATTGAAATCAGAAACAATTTATGTAACCGGTATTTTAAGCGCAATAGTAGGATTATCTTTTCATATGGGGTAACATTATAATTTGCAAATGGCTAACCTACTGTTTCTTTCGGCGACGCAAACTGTTGTTTAATATTCGAATTTCTATTCTATTTTATTACTTGTTTATGAAATTAAATGTAGCGGGATACAGCGTGAAGCTGATAATAATAAAATTAAATTTATTTATAGGTAATCCCTAATCTTGGTTCTACCAATTTACACCGGTAAGTAATCGTTAAACATTAACTTAAACTTAAACTTTCCTTATTTTAAACTTGCCTTATTTGTAAAGATTTGTGATAATAATTGTTTTATTTTTTATTTGTATTTTTATTTCCAGATTCAACAAAAATGTTTGAAATGGCTTAAATATTGTAGCTACAATTTGTGATATGGGTGGTGTCAATATATATTGTAATATTTGATCTACCTCTTACTGAAATGGTTCAGAAATTTGTTTTTAAAATACAATATAAAATGCAATACAAATATTACTTCAGAAAGGTAAGTTTTATGCTTCCATTCAAACTAACATTCCCAGGCGACCTTGGTTTTTTTCTCAAAAATTTACTGAACGGAGGATTATATCAAGTATTTGTCGCTTGCGCCTTGGACATGCATGTACACCTGTGCACCTAGCTAAGATCAGGGTCAGGGATCACTCACTGTGAATGTGGCCTAGACGACGATTCCCCTCCTCACACATTTCACTTGCCCTAAGCTGATTCGTCCCTTATATGATGTCCTTCCTCATAGTTCCCCGCCCCCTTAACGTTCAATGTTTGTGTTTAGTCCTCTATGTAAATTTTTATGTAAATATATTAGATATATCAAAATTAAACTGTAAGCTAACACCTTTGTATTATATTTATAGCGGTTTTTGTGAAATACGCTATTTAATAATATTTTATATTTTTAATTATGGAGTGAAATTAAATTTCCAAAATTTTGTGGAAAAAAATAGTCCAAATTTATTTAACACTTAAGAAGAGATACAAAGAGAATAATTTTACACACTCACAGAAGGAAAGAAAGAAATTTAAAGAAATACTAAAAGATATAGATAAGCGAAACAGATACGTATTAGCAAGAAGATAAGGCTTAAAATTGAATACAGGCAAGGAGTACAATATTTAAACAAGTGAACGTCGCAAGCGATAGTAGCCGACTCTTTACTCGTAGCTCGCAAGCAGGCTACGTCACGCACAGCAAAAAAACTCGAAACAAGTTTGTCTTGCGAATGCGCTGCGTGCGGATGATTTTAATAAATATAAATATTAACAATTTAGTTTTAAGTAAATTTGAAAATAGAATGTAGTGTAAGTATATAATATTAATATCGAATGAAATAGAAGTTTACATGTATTATTATTATTATTATTAATTAATTTTGTTAAAAGATAATATTCACTACATATTTCTTATTACTGACCCTCTATGTTATGTATGTAATCTATATATTATTTTTTTTTTGTTTTTTATGGTGGTTATTTGGTGAAGGCAATTTTTTACTGGATCTTTTTTTTTAACATGCATTCTCCAATTATGTAACATTATCTCTTTTACCGTACAACCTCCTTCGTGTTTTCTCCATACAATGTGACATTGGCGAAGTGATATGTGCTCTACTGGCATACTCGGAATACCATAATTAAAGAACCATAACCAAATATTACTTCAAACAATGTGTGAAGGAAAAGGTAATATTTTATCGTGTAATGTGTAATCCAGTTAAAAGTGCAAGTTTATATATAAATAAAATTAAATAAATCAACTTCATGCTATATCCTGCACAAAGCAGGGTAAGCAGAGGGAACTTAGTGTTAAGACACTCCTTTCCCCACTTTCCACCGAAATCTGGAGGGATTACATTTTGAGTGGTGGAACTACACTGCACTTTATTAAGGTAAATTTTAAATATTGTTTTTGGGGCCGTTCAAGTATTACGTAAGCAGTTTTTTCGCAATTATAGACCCCCCCCCTCCCCTATGTCATCAAAAATAAGCAATCCTCTTACCCCCTCCCCCAATGCTTACGTAAATAATGGCATATACATTTTTTTTAAGGTATTTTTTTATTGATATTTTATTTGTATCTACATATATAAAAGGACATGTTCCCACTGACTGAGGTAAGGCGCACGCACAGCCGTAATCCTAAAGGGTTAAAAAAATTTGAGTAAAAAAAATTTTTACAGTAAAGGGACGAAATAGGGGTTGAAAGTTTGTATGGGATTTTTTAAAAAACATTTTTATAAAATTTTAAATTCACACTCTTAAAAATATTTCATTGAACACGTGTTCCGTGGTTTATTTTAATTCACCCCCTAAGGGTGCAAATAAGGAGTTGAAAGTTTGTATGGAAAAATCCTTAAATCGCAATCGCCATAGATTTTTATAAAATTTTAAATTTAGACTCTTGACAATGTGCCATTGCCGCTAAGTAGATATAATAAACTTATGTATTATATTACAAAACTAATATTTATATCGTCTACCATACATATGTCTACCAAATATAGCCATAATATATATGAAAAAATAAATAACTTCTGCTTACGTAATTACTAGCTAGACCCCCCACCCCCTATGTCATCAAAAATAAGCAAACCTAAGACCCCCCCGCCCCCCTGCAGTGCTTACGTAATACTTGAACGGCCCCTTTGGTGCACTTTGCATCAACACCAGAGAGAAGAAATGAAAATATAAATTTAAATAAATATTTCTTTTCCACAAGTGGGGATCAAACCCACAATCCAGTAGATTTTACAGTCACACTTTGTGCCCCTGCGTTATGGCTGAAAATTATTTTAAATAATTACGATTCAATATATATACAGCATGATTAATAGATAGATAGACAAACTGATACAGGTAATTGAGTAGGTAATTTCCAATTATTTTAACCCCATATAGTATGCACTGAAATTTTACCGTTTCCGAGACATTGGCCATTTTATAAAAATTAAATACCATATGTGCATAATAAAAAGCAATTGATTATATAGTATATTATTAAACTTATAATTTTGTCATCATCAAATAACATAAGAGTATAGATGTCTTAAATCAGACTAGGTGTCTATTAAAACATTTATTGAATTTCTTTGCTTTTGTTTGGAATTTATCACTATCATCATCAATTTGCTTTCTCCCAGCCAATATCCTACTAATATTTTTACAATAGTTATACATCAAACAACAAATCACAATATATATAATCAACTATTTTATTTTATGTAAAACACATTAAATACAATGAAAATCAATTAATATAAATATTGTAGTTTTGATTATTTCTTTTTTCTAAATTTTGTTTAACTATTTGATTAAATACATCTTGGATATTTGAAATTAATTAAATAAATTCTTTGCTGGGAGTGCAAACCCACCATCGACCTGCATATTCTCTATATTGTATATATTCGATTTCATCTTTGGAATATAAATTACTCATATATTAACTGCATGATTTAAAAATGTTAGTTTTTTTTTTAAATATCCACACATATACTACAGAGGTGCTATAATACGAGTATCGGTTTCTTTCACCTCCAAAGGTGTCATTGCATAATTAAATATAGATTTAAAATAAAATGTGCAGGTCGAAGACATAGTTTCTCTATTGTCATTGTTGATGAGATCATGTAATGACTTGCAATGGTAATTTTCACAGTTTTCTCCTAGGATGTGAACACTGTTTAAATTATTTATTAAAAGTGTTGCATTTGTTGACTCAAACTGATCACAAGTATGGTTGTTGTTGTGACACCTCTGACTTCTTACTGCACTAAAAAAAATTTCATGGGGATCTTGATTTAGGTGTTGCAACCACACTGAGTTTATGTTGTACTCAACCCTTAATTTTTTTAATAATGTTTGAATTCCATTCAGGGTCCACACCCAATTAGACACAGTAGGAACAGATTATACTTTTCCTCTGCTTGACAAATATTTCATTGAATTAAATATAATTTTTGCCTCTGTCCATATATTATTGTGCACAGACTTGGGTGTGGCTGGATCAAGCAATGGTTTGGCATTAAAATGTTGTCATTTATATAGTCAAAAACATTGTTCAAAAATTATATAAGGTCAGCCGTTTGCTTACATTCTGCCGGTAGAATTCCTTTATCTGAAAATGATGTTAATAAAATGTTAATAATTTAAATTTCACATGATTAAGAATGGGATAAACTATGATATTCCATATTCGATTTTTACTTCATTATGTCATTATGTGTTGACTCACAAATGATATGTTCTTAATATATATATTTATATTTTTATTTAGCAAAGTATCATATAACTTGATTATAAAAAAAGTATTATAACATGTTCTTCATCTTTTTAAACAGATAATCTTTAAGAGTTTTACTATTGTTCTATAAATTCGCTTCGGCGAATTGGTAGAACAATAGTATTCTTAAATTCAATAGTAAAAATGAATTATTGAATTCAGTGGGAAATGGGGAATAAATTGTCTTAATACGGGGTTCCCTTTACCTCCCATGCTGTGTACGGAGATACAGGTGTTTAAAGCTGTTATAGTTTTTAATTATTAAATTATAGTGAAATGAAATTAACAAACAATTAATATTATATTAAAAATTAAGACTCTAAAAAAAATTATTGAAGCACTAGCAATTGTTATCTGCAAACTTAACCTTCATTTGGTTAATTTTGTCAGGGTTCACATGGCTTTCCGTTAAGTTTGGAATCAGTCAAATACCATTGTAGCCAGGGTTTTCTTTATGCAATGTTTGTGTGAAGACATTATGTGCCCTAAAAAATCTTGCCGAAACAAACAATATCATACAGCAAAAGTTACGAGTACAACCTCAACAACAAACAAAGTTGTAACAGTAATAGTCAAATTAATTTACTAACCAAACCAATAAACTATTACAAAAATATCCTATTTCAATACAGAAATCGACGAGCAACACTAGCATCAACAAATAATATGTTAAAATTTAAATTTTATAATTATTAGATAAATAGACTACAGAGTACCATAGAGTAGAGAGTTATTCAGAGTACCACAGACACAGAACACATATACCCAAAGTGAAGAATGTTCACTTCATACAAAAAAATGGGGGACCAAACGCCACTGCTGCCATCTCTTGTGTGCCCACCAGAAACAATATTTAAAATTTACCGCCTCAGATATGGGCGGGAAATTCAAAATTTGGCTAATATTTGGGTAATAAATCGATTTATATTCAAAGCCAGAATGATTCACTCTTTCAAAATCAATTGGAAGTTTACTATTTAATTTTAAAGAAAAATACTTCCAAATGATTTTGAAATAGTGAATCATTTCTGGTATAATAATAATAATAGTCTTCTATAATTATAAAAATAAAACAAATAAACACTTTATACTTTTTTATTGCTTATAAACATTTGTTATAATTATATTTATACAAATAGTATTCTTGCAAATCAAATAAAATAGTGATAAAGACTATATTATTGCAGCAAGACAAACTTGCCCTCTTATGTTAGAAACAATAATTTAAATTTATATAAGTTAAATAGATTGTAATCTGTAACATAATCATAATTTAAATATATTTATTAACTTATTACATACAATTGTAGGCACTTATTACATAACATTGTTGTTACATTGTTTAAATTTGACTTGGATTACGAATAAAGGATTAACAAAATTGCTGCATTGCTGTTTATTATTCTATTTTAATTAAATAAATATTTTAATAAAGTGTTGCGTTACTGAATTGTTGTTTATATTTTCATTTCTCTGCTCTGGTGTCGAGGCAAAGCGTGGCGTTGAGTTCCGCTACTCAGCATGCAATGCCTCCAGAATTCGGCGGAAAATGGGGAATGCAGTGTTTTAACCCTAGTTCCCACTGCCTACCCTACTTTGTGCGGGATACTGCGTGAAGCCGATTAT
Source organism: Heliconius himera (assembly GCA_021202915.1). Lineage (NCBI taxonomy): Eukaryota > Metazoa > Arthropoda > Insecta > Lepidoptera > Nymphalidae > Heliconius > Heliconius himera. Next base: position 767,399 of record JAJHJA010000427.1, read on the forward strand.
TACAAATAATTATAAAAATAATAAAGTAGGTATAATGTACTTAATACAGTGTTGGTTAAATTAAATCTAATATTAATATACAATTACTTAATTTTTAATATATCTATTTTCCTTTTTAAGGACTTCTGATAATCTCCAAATTGTCTATTTTTAACTGTACAAAATCTTTTTACTGTTATGTGGAAGACACAATTACATATAAAATCAACATTTTCTTTGAAATGATCCTCACACTAGGCAAGAAAACTAAAATTTACCAACAACAACTGAGTGAACTAGCAACTGAGTGACTTAGCACTTGAGCAGCAAGGTTCACTCTCATTTTCTGCTTGGCATTTGGACATATATGGTCTTGTTTTAATTTTGGTGCGAAAACAAAATTTCCATCACCAGTCTTTTTGGAAGAAATGTTCCATATATTTCCATTTGGCTCGACCTATAATGTAATAAATAGCATTTTAATTAAAAAAATATATTTTTATTTAATTATTAGTAAATGGAAACCAGCCAAACTTGAGGCCAGCCATATTGCAGGGGCACAAAGTGTGACTGTAAAATCTACTGGGTTGTGGGTTTGATCCCCACTTGTGGAAAAGAAATATTTATTTAAATTTATATTTCCATTTCTTCTCTCTGGTGTTGATGCAAAGTGCACCAAAAACAATATTTAAAATTTACCTTAATAAAGTGCAGTGTAATTCCACCACTCAAAATGTAATCCCTCCAGATTTTGGTAGAAAGTAGGGAAAGTAGTGTCTTAACTAAGTTTCCTCTGCTTACCCTGCTGTGTGAAGGATATAGTGTGAAGCTGATTTATTTAATTTTATTTATATATAAACTTGCACATTTAACTGGACTACACATTACACGATAAAATATTACCTTTTCCTTCAACATTGTTTGAAGTAATATTTGGTTATGGTTCTTTAGTTATTTATGGTGTTCCAAGCGTGCCAGTAGAGCACATATCACTTCGTAAATGTCATGTTGTATGTAGAAAACACGAAGGAGGTTGTACGGTAAAAGAGAAAATGTGACACAATAGGAGAATGCATGTTATAAAAAAAGATCCAGTAAAAATTGCCTTCACCTATAAAAAACAAAAAAAAAATTAACATGTACATTATATATATATAACATAGAGGGTTAGTAATAAGAAATATAATACAAAGGTGTTAACTTACAATTTAATTTTGTTATATCTAATATATTTACATAAAAATTTCCTCTATGTAAATTGTTATGTAAATATATTAACTAAACACAAACATTAAAAAACATTGAACTTTAAGGGGCCGCCCCCTTTACTGAACTTTATGAGGAAGGACATCATATAAGGGACGAATCAGCTTAGGTCAAGTGAAAAATATGTGAGGAGGGGAACCGTCGTCTAGGCCACATTCACACAGTGAGTGGTCCCTGACCCTGATCTTAGCTAGGTGCACAGGTGTACATGCATGTTCAAGGTGCAAGCGACAAATAGTTGAAATAATCCTCCATTCAGTAAATTTTTGGGAAAAAAACCAAGGTCACCTGGGAATATTAAGTTGAATGGAAGCATAAAACTTACCTTTCTGAAGTAATATTTGTATTGCATTTTATATTATATTTTAAAAATAAACTTCTGAATGATCTCTCTCTCTGATCAAATATTGCAATATATATTGACACCACCCATATCACAAATTGTAGCTGCAATATTTAAGCCATTTCTGGAATCTAGAATCTGGAAATAAAAATACAAATAAAAATAAAACAACTATTATCACAAATCTTTACAAATAAGGCTTTAAGTTTAAGTTAATTTTTAACGATTACTTACCGGTGTAAATTGGTAGGACGAGGATTAGGGAACCTATAAAATGTAATTTTATTATTATCAGCTTCACACTGTATCCCCCAATTTAATTCTTATAAACAAGTAATAAAATGCAATAGAAATTCGAATATTAAATAACAGTTTGGGTCGCCGAAAGAAACAGTAGGTTAGCCATTTGCAAATTATAATGTTACCCCATATCAAAAGATAATCCTACTATTGCGCTTAAAATACCGGTTACATAAATTGTTTCTGATTTCAATTGAAAACTTTATAGAACTAAATTACATTGCAAATTTTTG